>CABEEJ010000707.1:112070-197564 GCA_901482245.1 Timema douglasi | reverse complement strand
GAAAGCTTTTGTTAAAAGGGGGGGGGGGGGGATACCAATTTTGGGGAAAAACAAGGGGTTGGGGCCCGCCTGAGGGTGGGGGGGGGGGGGGGCGGTTATCATACTGCTGGTGGAGAGACAAACAGTTGAGAGCCACATGACTAGTGCACTTTCTACAAGTGAAAGTACTTGCAATTAAACATTTGGAGAAGGATAGAAATAGCTACTATTCAGGATTGATGGCTAAGGAATACCTATTTATAACAACCGGGCGGACCACTGAATACACAACATATCGCCCACCAAAAATAAAACATATTTTTAACAACAAAGTTAGAATGTCTTGAGTAGAACAATATAAAATATAATAAACACTTGAAGCACTACTGTACATTAGTCTATTGATTCAATTGGTAGGGGACACAGCTTTTGTATCACCCGTTTGACATTACTGGGTGATGTACGGACAGAGTGGTCCACTTGGAACGCTGCTGGAGCTGGCTTAAGTAGTCTAATGACCACAACTTCCACAACCACTTGTGTGCATTGTTGAACCAGTTGCCACCTAGACAGTCTGTTCATGGGAATGTGTGTGTAGTTTGACTCTGGTATTGCGGTGATAGGCCCAACTTGATCTTACTACGCCACCCACCTTGACGAATTAAGAATGGACCAGCATAATCCACACCACAATTCAGAAATGCCTTCCTGAACGTACACGAGATTCTGGTAACTGTTCCATTAGTTGTTGAGCTGCCTTTGCCTTTAGCCTGAAGCATTTCATACACTTGTAGACTATTTGCCTTACAACACTCTTGCCATCCACTATCCAATATCATTGTCTGAGAGCTGCAAGTAACAACTGGAGTCCAGCATGAAGTAGTCTTAGATGCTCATTTTGGATGATTAATCTCGTGAGGTTGGAGCTTGCTGTCAAAATGATAGGGTGTTTCTGGTGGTACTCAACCTCAGCATGCTGCATTCGACCTCCCACTCTTAGAATACCGTCTTCGTCAAGGAAAAGATGAAGATTGTGATAACACTCTTCCCTCCAATTTATTTAAAATCTTGGAGATATTTAAACTCTTGTGGATATGATAGCTGTAAAGTCTGTTCACGGTAGGAATGGTTTTCTGAAAGGCCTTTTTTCCTACCAGAAATCTATTATATAATAGGATATTGGTAGGAAAAAAGACCTTTCAGAGAGTAATTCCTACCGTGAATGGTATATAGCTGTCTGATGAAATGATACAAAGTTGCTCGAAGCTCCTTCACCGTTATCGGACCTTGGTGTATAATTTGCTGTTTTCTTGCATTGGTTGTGAAGCGAAAACAATAACTTATTATTTGTTGCAATCTGGTTAGTGATGAGAATATCATGACAATTTCCTCAGGATTGTGTGTCACTGCTATATACACTGCTTGGTTCTTACGTTCGGTTGTCTCCTCCTTGGTTGTAATATACTTACATTGAGGCCATTGATCACCTTCCCTTGCCAGCCAATCTGGCCCATACCACCATTAGTTGTGCTTGCAAAGGTCTTCTGGAGCTTCTTGCTTAGGTTAGGCTCATTTCTTAAGAAGAATGATGGGAAAGATCTCAGTTGCTTGCTTCCAGTACTCGTTGGCATCCTTCCAGCAAGAATTCAACCTAATTCTGTTTCCTGTATTACAGCATGACTTTTACCACGTGTCCGCCACCCACCCTTTAGTAGGTGCAGGTTCAGAGCCTAAAAGCATGTCTATATGACCAGGGATGTGAAACTGATCATCTGCTAGCTTAATGTTGTTGGGGATACACCACTCACCAATGTCTAGAAGTGTAGCTGGCATAGCACCTGTAATATTAGGAAGTACGTAGCATGTTCATTAGCTGAGTACTCTGAAAACCTTTACATTAATTGTACGTCCACGCTCTGTGAAGCTGTAAACACAATGTCATTAATGCCTGCCATTGGCAATAGGTTGTGCTGTTGTCTCAGTTTTAACCGCTGATGAAGTTCAACTGTAAACCACAATCCAAAAGTACTCTGCAGGAGTGAGTGCGACCCAGGTTGTCCTTTACCTTGATGATCGCTCTAGACAATAACACTTTAGTTTGGCTTCGCTGTTTGAGGCTACAATAGCTGCCCTGAGTAGGACTTAAACATGCATTATCTGATTGTTTTTAACTCACCCGGACCCCTTTAGTACTGGCTGTCATGGTGTCCCCTGTTTTGACTTGGCCTAACTTCGTTCTTATTCACATCTACTGACAGACACCGTTCATTGGGAAGCAATGTATGGTAAGATGCGCCATAATTCTTACATTTGTGCGTGCTAGGACACTCATTTACACTCAGACCATTTTGTAAGCAGTTGAAACATAACCCTCCTTGTTTGACATGTTGCTTCTTATCATACAAACTGGTATGCAAGAAATCATTACATTTGTACAGACTGTGGGTGTTATTGCCACAGTAATGGCACTGCCTTTGTGAAGTGCTAACTAATGAGTTGGTGTGTCGAGGCAACCTCGTCACCTTGAAATTACCATCATGTTTGCCTAAATTGATATATTCATTATCAAAAGGCCTAATATTTTCTAATACCTGCCTTCGGTTTCCAAAAATTCAATGAAACCATCTAATGTTGGGATTGACTTATCAGAAATTGTTAGCTCCCATTGTCGCCTTGTCATAGCATCAATTCTCTGTGTGAAGAGATGGATAAGAAGTAGGTCATGTAAACATATCTCAATGTTGAGCGCCCTAACTGCATTTAAGTGACTCTTTGCAGTGTTAATGATTGTAGTAATTCTACTGCATATTCCTTCTGGATAGGTTGAGTGTCTAGCAATTGCCTTATATGGGTAGATGCGATAAGACGTTTGTTTTGGTATCTATCCTCAAGTACCTTCCATGCCACTGAATAATTATCCATCGTAAGAGGTAAGTTGTGTATTAACTGTGCGGCCTGACCTGAAAGTGATGACACAAGATACTGAAACTTCTGGATTGAAGGCACTTGTCCGTTCTCATATACCATGACCTTGAAACTGTCCACAAAGGTTGTCCATTTCTTATATTTACCGTTGAAGGTATCTAGTTTTATTGCAGGTAATCGTATGCTTGAATTATTACAAGAGTGTGAACTTGAATTTACTGATTCTGCTGACTTGTTAATTGTTAAACCTGGCGCTATCGTAGTATATTCTATTAAATCCTGCATAGTTGCACAAACTGTGTAGTATTTATCCTCAAATTTTTGCCTATATCCTTCATTTTCAGTAGTTGACTCTAGATCAATTTGTAATTGAATTACCTGAAGTTTGTCCCAGATTTAACTTATTTTGTTATAACACACCTTTACTTCATTTATGCTTATGTTTCTTTCATTAAATTGATCTCTAAATATTTGCATACGTGTGATACTTCCACTTAAAACATCATGATTTCTGGTTAGTTATTTAACTTGTTCTTGTGCCATAATTATGTAAAGCAATCATGAGATTCCAGAGAATAATACATGCACAGACCTACCCTATGCAAAGAAACTGTTTTTTAAACCTTCTAAGTTAACTTGCTATAGTTATGAGAATGACACTGCTTGTTGTGTTGAAATTCACTATTAAGTTGACTTGCTATAGCTGGTGCAATTGTGTGATGTCACAATGTAGTTGCACGTGTGCGCTCTCTCAGTCTACAAGGCTAATATGGTTGATTGTAATGTTTATCCAGTGAAGAAAAATACCTTGTGTTCGTTAAAACAGTATATAGAGATCAATACTTAAATCCAGTGAATATATGTAAAATACAGAATATTAATAAAATGAATTTTGAGATGCACAGCTTATTGTTATACTCTTGAGAATAAAACATTGATAATGCTTGATAACTGATATGCTACTTATGTGGCTTGCTCACAAATAACTAACGTCACTGTAATCTGGTCACTCATTTTCTTAACGATCCAGCCCTCGTGGACAAATATTTGGGATTGACGGCTGAGGAACCCCTATTTATAACAACCGGAAGGACCACTGAATTAAACAACTTATTCTATCACACTCACAAAAGAGGACCCTGTTCATTCGCTATATTCTAGATAAACAAAACAAGAGACTACAGGCCCATGGCAACAGTAAAGTAAAATGTGCATAGCAAATGCAAAGACACACATTACACAACAGCTACTCTACCATATTTCAAGACGTGTGAAAATGGGGGGTGAAGGGGTGGAGGCAATATTGCAAGGCCAACAATTTGAGTGTACCTGTTAGTCTGTTGTTACAGATAGAATAGAGATTAAAAGGGGTGTTATGTCTAGAGAACATTTAAGGTGTTTCTAACCTAGAGAAGATTTAAGGGGTGTCAAACCTTGATGTCATTTAAAAGGTTTAAAACCTAGAACACATTTAAGGGGGTCAAACCTAGGGAACATTTAAAGGGTGTCAAAACAAGAGACCATTTAAAAGGTTCGAAACCTTAAAAAAAGCATTTAAGGGAATCATTTAGAGAACATTTAAAGAGGGTCAAGAACTAATTTAATAGTTCATTACTGTTGTGTTATTTTATTAAATTTATTGTTGTACAATATGAAAGTGGGAGAGTTATGAGCGAGACTAGTAATAACATTCAGTGTACAGCCAGTCCCTGTGATGGATGGAGTGAAGGTGTCGGTCGCTTGGTGTATGTTTTTGGTGGTCTTGGCAAACTGATGTGCAATAATACCTTCTGGTTCAGTGAGGAAACCAATAGGAAACTACTGCACTCCTAATTTACCTAGTAAGCCTTTTCAGTACTGCCTAGGTGTATCCAACCAAACCTTGGGTTGAGTACTAATCAACACACAAACAAAAGTAGGCCTAGCATATTAGAAAATGAGAACTATACTTTGAAATGATAGAACCGATGAAAGGATCAAAATATGACCTTGTTTATTAATCACCCCACTATTTTACCCTTCTAATAATAATAATAATAATAATAATAATAATAATAATGTTTTAATACAAAGTAATATGGCCTCTACACTGCCTAGTTAAACATTCTTCATGCAAGTTTCAAATTTAAATTTCTTCCAAAAACCTATCATCAAATTAAAAAAAAAAGTATTTAGGTGAAACCTGTTTTCTAAAAAACTGAATCAATCGTTCCTCTCAATTTCCTGAAATTTTGTTTTAAATTCAATCTTTTTTTTCATTAATACCAGCTCAAATAACAATGTTTTGAAGTAATTTTTTACACTTTGCATACTTAGATATAAAAGCACATTTTCAATAGGAATTTACTAATTTAAATTATTTTTGTCAAAAATGTAAGAAATATCTAGTATTTGATATTTGTTTTAAATTTTGATATTCGATTCGGTAAATAATCCTATTTTCACACCCCTAATAAATACATACTACATTTTAAGCAAATAAGATAGTAGGTATATATACTTGATTGTATAGTGTTGGTTTCTTCCATTCTTTTATTTTTTAAATGTACAAATAATGTCTTTTTTTACAATATGTATTTTAATAATTTTTCATAATATTGCTTTTGACAGTTTTTGTTCATTTGTAAGTTCCGAGTTTTTTTATTGGTAAATTGTTAGAATATCCTTCTCAAAAATAAATGAACAAAATGTAAACATGAAGATAATATCAATATTGACCAATAAAATGTAATATATTTCTGAAAGTTCATGATATTATCAAATATTTAATGCCGACAGTATTTAACAACTCACCACACTGATTTTTGCTATAACTTCCATTTGTCTGCAGCCTTCCCTTCAATTGCCCATTCCAAATTACAAACAAATAAATGTTGGGAATTGCTTTCCCTGCAGCCATTTCACTGCAAGGGTCGACCTCTGAAGACTCTGCAAGCCAGGCTGCCAGTGTTATCAGTGATGAGTCTGCTCCAATCCTGGGCCGCAGAGCTGAAAGAGAGAAGCCCTCTAGGTCCACTGACCAATCAGATGATTCAGAGTCTGACTGGGAAACGTACAGAGTTAGTGGCATTTTTAATAGTGGGTGTTTGGCAAAGTGTCTTAGTATGCTTAGGGGCTGTCCTTAAATTTCATAAGGGTTTTTAGGGAAAGGTGGTGGGGGGCTTCAATATTTTCTTACAAGAATCTACTACAGTAAGTTCTCGAAAACTTGACACTCGATAAATCAACAGTATAACCTCTGTTTGTATAACTCGAGTGAAACAGTTGCACTTTGGTGTTTTTACAAGTGCAGTGTTTGTTAGTTGTCCAATTCAGTAACGTGTTATTCGAATCAATACAATATTATATGTATAGTACTCTACTACATTTCTGTATATTAAATGTATGTATGTACACCGATATATTAACACTTAATATATTGTACTGTATGTATATTAGTGTTACTGTACCTATAATATTCGATACTGTACTGTGATTTATTCTTGTTTAGTAAACGTGACATAGTAAACATGCATCTTATGCAAGTTTATTTCAATAATTCGACACCATCTCAATCCACATTAGGTCGAGTTTCCGAGACTCTACTGTACCTCCAATTCCTTCCCAAACCGAGAATCAAGAACAGGACTGGAATTGCCGCATATCTTTCCTGGATAGTGTTCAACCTAAACTGGCCCAGCTACTCGTCCACCGATGCATACATTGAGGACGGCCAGATTGTCCTTCAAATACTATCAAGCAAGTGGTGGAGAAAAGGCCGCTAATGCGTGTTCCCTTGCCCTTGGACAACATTCTATAGTGACACCACTCTTTGGTCACTGGGAGTAGCAGCCCCAGACTCTATGGACTGATGGGTTTGGCAGCTGCATCAACAAACGAAAATAAACATAGTAGAGATGACAACAGCTCTAGTCACCCTACTTTGAGCCCATGATCCGCCTGAGAACAGACAGCACCAATGTCCCCTATGACCTCCTTGCTGGAAAAGGGGAAAGGGGGAATTCCTAGACTCAAAACTATGCTACCTTCACCTTCGAATCATGGAAATCCTGTGGGGCCTACCAGTTTCAGTCTTCTGGGTACCCTCGGAGCTTAACCCAGCAGATCAAGTCACCAGATTTAACATATTTGCAGCGCTTCGGTAAATCATCCCGGCAGCAGAAACTGAAGCCTTAAACCCTTCCAACCTTCAAGCCCTGATCAATTAATGTATACACAAGTTGCCATTGATTATAAATAGTACTCGATGTTTTAATCATTACTTTGCTCTCCAGATAGGTCTGTATCAGGGGTTCTGTATATTTATTGTAATTTAGGTTTAAATATAACAGTTCTAAAATGTTTCAGTGGTTTTTTTTTCTGATAACTATTTTATTTAATGAACAAGAGTAATTTTTATGACCTATCAATAATTATCTTCCTATAAATTTATTTACAGTTTATGCTGGGATCATGATAAACTTAATGTAACGTTCACTTAAAGTTAACTTAACTTAAGAAAACAGATGTATGATCACGATTCACGTAACTTAACGTAACAACTCGAGCCAAACATCTGCATTCTCGAGTATGAACTGTGATTTGTACTATTTGTAAAGTGATGATCTGTGAATGTTTACAGTTTTCAATTGATATAATAAATATCTATTATTAAACTTTTTTTATAAATTTAGCTTTTCTATTCTAGTTTAATTACTTTGTTTCAATGTCTGATCACAAGAACTTAAGCTAAAGAGTAGCCCTTGGTCTTAAAACCAACAAATGAATTACTAAATAGCCCTGTTGACATCACTCGCATAATGATTGGCTGGCTAGATCACGTGATACCCTTCAAGTAATGTTCACTTAAAGTAAAAGACCTCCCATGACATCTCTTACGTTAAGTTAATTGCATCGTGGTCGCTTCCATTTAAACACACGAGGAGATCCTTCACATTAAATTTATTGTAATCCTGGCATAATACAAACTAAGCCTGTGGGAATACAAGCTTTACAATTTTGAATCAAATCCAAATCTTTGCTTATTAACTATAATATGTGACAGGGTAAATATTTCAAATATAATGTAAAAATCACCACATGACAACCAAGTAGTTATGAATAGATTGCTGGGTACATTTTAAAGAGGATCAATTTCATTTTCTATAAAAAGTTTAGTTATTCAAAATATGTTTGACTTAGGATTCAAATTTCATATTAAATTTAGGTGAATTCAAATCTAGAATTTATTTGGATTTGAAATTAAGAACAGAATTAAAATCTTACATACATTAAGATTCCTAACATTAGAGCAAATATGAGTCTTAATTGATATTCAGAATAAAAATCTCGAAACTTGTCACAGAATTATTATAAACACTTGTGAAGGCTAATGGACGCTAAAATCCCTGATGAGTTCCGATAGAATGAAATCTAGGTCGCGGGATTGAGCGGGGACGATCGATTTTCTTTAAGAGGCAACCATTACTTCTTTGTCCAATGGCATTAATGTAAAGTGTGAATTGTGTTCTTTTCATTGTAAAAGTCATAATGTGTTCATCACTTTTACATGTTTCTATCCACCTTTCTTATACCTTCTTCCAAATATAATATAAGATATTTCTATGTATTTCAACTCAACTGTGCATTTGTTCCCATATGTGGCTACATACTTTCATTATTATTCATTTCAGGATCAGAATGGTCAAAAAGGTAGCACCTATGATTTGTCGGACATAAAGCAGGCTTTGTTCACTGATGTGGGAGGAATAATACCAGCGAAGTAAGTATTAGCTTAAGTAGAAATTTATTTATACAAATTATAATTTATTTTAGCTATTAGTTTGAAGTAAATTGGACACCTTAGCTCAGTCAGTAGTGTGTCTGCCTATTCAGTTATTAGTCCCAGGTTTGATTCCCATTATAGTTGAAAAATTCGTCATTGGTTAAATCACCTCTCACAATGATGAACTGGTGACTGGGTGTTGTGTCTGTTCTGGAATTAACTTAGTGTGTGGTGTGTTGAAATAATCAGTCAATTTATAAAGTGCACATTGAATATTTCAAATTAAATTAGTAAAAAAAATTGTATACGTTTTTAAAATTATTTTAGGCATTTTAAGAGAATTTAATTTGATCATAAATGAAATATTTTTAACAAGATTTTTAAATTTTCTTTGAATTAACCAATCCATATTTAATATTATTGGAATATGTCATTCGACATTCTCTATTATCTATTTTTTCAATTTTCTTTTTATTTATAACTGAAATAGTAAAAAAAAATCATTTTTTTTCACTGGACAAAACCCTAATTTAGAATATAATAATCACACTTAGATATTAAATGTACAGTGAAATAGATACTTAACAAACACCTCTGAATAGTGGATTCTTTTTTATGGCTCCTACAGGGAAACAACTTCCTAAAAATGAATACTGCTAGAAATTTATATTTTTGCATAAAAATCTTTAAATGGTGGACAAAAATTGAAAACACTAGTCTTTTCTACAGTATTTTACTGTAGGAATGTCAGAAATGTCATTGTCTCGTGTGAAGTGAGAACAATCCTGCCTTCCCTCTCATGGGAAAGTTTCTAAAATAACCTACATAAAGTAAAATGGCGCCCAACAGCTACATCAGATTAAACGTTGAAAGGAGGATAGAAGGGCAAGGCCTACACACTTACCAAAAAACTGTAGGCCTTTAAGTTCACAGTAAAAAACACAACAAAACATAATTATGAAATTTTCAGGGTACATCAGTCCATCACTCCCCTTCTTCAGCAGAAGATTGATAGATTGTTCTATTTATATTATATTCACTTATTGAACTATTAAATTATATTATCAGTTATTGTTGTTTGTATATAAATGACTGACTGGTGTGAGTAGGCCTTTTTGGAAGAAAAAGAGAGATGGTTATCTAAGGCTGTGACCGATGGTGGAAAGAGGGGGGGGCGGGGGCTGGATCGCGTTGGGCATGAAGTGTTACTGTTTTGTCTGAACCATTGTGGTTGGTATCAAAACTGTGACCATTCATTTGTTGTATGATTTTCTTACACTTTAAGGGCTTCTTAATATTATATCCTCTCTACCACCACTCTTCACCTTGTCTATTTAGTGATCAAGAGGTCTTATTGTTCTGTAAAACAGACTATTCCAATGTAAATATGCCTATTTTAACTACAGTATGAATCTCAACCAATATATTTGAAGTTAAATGGCTTGCCAGACAAAGGTTGATAACAGGTAATGTGTGGTCATATAGGTTGACTGCTGGAGAACACAACGTATTATTCCACTATGTTCATTTGGACCTGACGGAAGGCATTCTGCTTTGTCCACCAGTTGACAGGACAGTTGCTAGCTCGGGGAGACTAGCTGAAATACTCAACAACTTCCGACAAAGTTGCCAGGTCATTCATGTTCTTCTGCGAAACACTGTTCATTTCAAGGTGGGTATTGAACTCATTTGTGGACTAAGAGTTTGCTATAGTAAAACTTTTGCAACACTTTTATTTAGTTAGTACATTCAACACAACCACTTTTTTAGTTAATAAAACATTAGTAGAGTACTTTAGAAGAAACACACCAGTAAGAAAGATGATGTTGAAAACCACCCTGTGCACCAGATGGGATATAAATACCAATATCCTTGTTAATAACCATTAAGTGCAATGTCTAGCACATAAATCTAACATTTAATGAGTATTTATATTGGTACTTTCTTGCACCCCTCAAGTAGAGAAAATATTGTGATCGTCATAAAAATTGAATTTGAGATTTTGATTGATGAATTAATGCAACATGACTTCATGAACCTAAAAAAAAAGTATTTTTTGCAACGTTACTGGGACTAGATCCGATACTATTTTATCGATTGGGTTAGAACTTGGTATCTTTGATTTTCATAAGATTCGTCATAAAAATTGAATTTGAGATTTTGATTGATGAATTAATGCAACATGACTTCATGAACCTAAAAAAAAAAGTATTTTTTGCAACGTTACTGGGACTAGATCCGATACTATTTTATCGATTGGGTTAGAACTTGGTATCTTTGATTTTCATAAGATTCGTCATAAAAATTGAATTTGAGATTTTGATTGATGAATTAATGCAACATGACTTCATGAACCTAAAAAAAAAAGTATTTTTTGCAACGTTACTGGGACTAGATCCGATACTATTTTATCGATTGGGTTAGAACTTGGTATCTTTGATTTTCATAAGATTCCTTAGAGGTGGGTTTAGAATGATCTCTCTAAAATAAAGAGTAGTTTACTTAAGGATGAAAAGAAACATCGATTTTTTCCAAATTGACTCAAATGATTTTGATTAAATTTTGAATCCAGGCACTCTTTAGCATTACAAACAAAATTGCAACTCTCATTTTCCCAGAAAAATTATGTTGAGGGTATTTTACATCAGTGTAAATTTCCAATCTTGATCATGTCTTCACAACACTTTGAGATATTAAATAACTTATCTCAAAGTTGTATTACAGATAGAAATAAAAACTTTATTTGAAATATTTGTTATAAAACCAATATTTTCTGAAATTTTGGTAAATATATATTTTTTAAATTAAGGTTTTGGGGTATTGATTGTTATGCTATTCGGTGAACATGGATATTACTTTTCCCTCAATATGTTTCAGCAACTTTGTTTAACATTATCTACGAGTTTTGAGTAAAAACTGAATCTTTAGCAAATAAATGAGAAAGTCTTTTTGGTACAATGTACCATTTTTTTCATCGCAGATTAAGAATTTATATTGTACCATGTTTTCTAAGTTTCAAGATTCACATATAAAGTGAAGATACTGATTTGAGATTCACATTTGTAAAATATTGGATTCAATCCATTTTTAAATAAGATACTTAAATATATTCTTTTTAATTACATGAAAATTAAAACCAGTGTAAAATAGATTAATATAATAAAAATGATACGAAAGTAAGTAAATCTTAAAAAGATAATTATGTTAAGACTGAAGAAAAATATTTGCCGATAAATTTCTTTCTTCATATCTATATACTCTCTTCGCACTTACATCTTCTCATCACTATTCTTTCTTACAAAGCTACTGTTATTTAACTCACAAACCATATTAAAACTAGCTGCTTCAGTGGCCAAATGGTCTAAGGCATCACTCTCATGTTAGACTTGCTTGCTGAAGACGGGGAGATTGGGGTTTGAATTCCGGTCGACTCTACTGAGGGTGGCTTTCTCTAAATGTTTTCCAACTCTCCCTTCATGCAAATGCGGGTAGATTACTTCTAAATTATTAACTCATACTTCCCCATTAAAGTAACTATTTTATATATAACCTCAACAGGTAATGAGTGATAAAAAAAACTAATCCCAAATAAATGTAAAAACACAAACACATTTAGGAACACCAATATGTCAATGTCTTCCTAGCATCTTCCTCAGGAATTAGTAGACTAAACATTTCATATGTATATCTCCGATATCCCTGATAATAAATAATAGCTTAATGCCATCATTTTAATATGAGGAGTGAGTGTTGTGAATTTGTCTTGTCTTTTATTCTTTTAAAATTGTGTGACTCCAGAAGCTGCTGGCTCAAGATGTGGCCAAGTGCCACTTGAACAAGTCGCTTATCGCCATCAAGGAGCATGGTGTACTGTTTCAGTGTCAAGGAGAAACTTCGGCCAAGAAAACGACCCCAACTTTCACTTATTGGGTGGTTGGGTGAGTAATGATATGATATAAAATAGGGGTCTGCGAGTACTCGTATTCCAAGACGAGCTCTCAAGATTTAGATCAAAAGTTTTATAGGCTCGTCGTTTTCGAGCTTCCATTTGATGTACTTAATAATCAATTTTTAAAACTCAATAGTAAGCATAGTCTATTTAATTGAGATAATATCGGCATTCTCACTTGTAAATCATTCGGTTGCTTAACAAAGTGTTAAAAATTAATTTCAATTTTCACATTAACAACGTAATAGACCTTTAAAACCATTGTCGACTGGTAAATGTATTCAATATTGTCGTCCATTTTAATTATACTTGATTGAAGTTGTTTACTTGTGTTGCTATGACAAAGCAATGAAAATAAAAATAGCTAAGAAGATTACTAAATGATTGAATGATTTTTTTTTATTATTTTACCCGGTCTCTTTCTAAAATAATAATTTATGTTAAATTAAATATCAAGAATATATTATTATACTAAATGCATTCAAACTTAGGATATTTAAAACTATTATTAATTAATACATTTAGCTACAAAACTAGCTCTAGTTTAGTAACTATTTAGTTATAGAATTATCTTGGTTAACCTGATTAAAAGTAATGTTGATTTTATTTATTACAATACATATTTTAGCAAGCTTATTTATGTTAAAATTCATTTACTATTTTATATTGTATGCTAGAAATATTATTTTAGTCATTATTTTTAATTCTAAAGTCTCAGCATCAACTTTTATGAGCATTAAAAGTTTAATTAAATTGAATTTCTCAATAAAATAATATATAACAAGAGCCCATACAAAGTGCATGTGCAACTACGCATAAAGGAATGGAAATGGAACATAAGATGTGATAATGCATGACTACACTAATTAATAATAAATTAAATACAAAACACTTCAAAGTTCTTTGTTTGTGATTCTTACATTTTCTTATAGGATAAATTAAGCTACTGAAGCATATTTTGGGGAAATATTAGCTAATTAAAATGCCGATTTTATTAACTTTTTATTAAAACAGTGTAGAAACACTGTAAAGTGATAGTGAAGGAAGCCAACCTGAAAGGATAGTTAGGTTAGGTTTCTACACTGTCTTGTTATACATTTTCAAGCCACCACGCAATTACCTATTTTATCAACTTTTTTTATAATTATTGTTGGTGTGATTTTAATGTCATTAAAGACATGAGTGTGAAACCATTTTAATCGTGTTTTATTATATTTTTATTTGAGTGTTGTTTTTATTTTTAATTGTGTTTTATAAGTGTTATTTATTATTTAAAAACCAATATTTCCATTGTATAACTTTTTTTTTCAAAAGTATTTACTCTTTATAAAAATGAATGTCATTCTTATTTAAGAACATGTGTGTTAATATACATTAAAATTTTAAATATACTCGAACTCGACTCGGGAGCTTTCATAATTACTCAACTTGAATTCAACTCGAATGAAAAAACCCAAGCTCGCAGACCCCTAAAAAATATAATTTTTATGTCATGACTAATGAGATAAGCGTTTTTTGGTTGTTTGTTTATCGCGTGAAGGGAGTGTGGGAAACCATTTAGGAAAAACCACGATCTTCCGCCATCACTAGTCTAGTCTATTGTGAGTGTTAACACCTTAGACCATGTGGGTATGAGATTAGTCGAAGAATTGAAAAAGTGGTTTAATTTCGAACTATAGAAGTATTTTAATAACAGTTGCTCTTTATAAATAGATAATTATAGTTTTTATATGTGTACAGGATTATTATTGTGTTCGGATCAGCTGTCTGTCATGAGAACGTGATAGTTCCCATTATCAGCACTTGGCGGAGTGAGCTTTGGTTAAACTTGTAATGATATCGATTTTTCCTGTCTTTTTTAATATTCGAGATCATATTTTAAAGTAAATATATTAATATTTCTTCTCTTCAGTTAATATAAAGTAAACTCATGTTTTTTTTTCTTTCGTTTAGCTGCACATGTCAGAAGCATGGTTTTGTTTCTGGGTTGTATTACGCAGTAATATAATAGAAGGTGCAGGGTAACGCGTCTGTTTTCTTAATTTGCGCGATCATAGAAACTAACCCCATTGGTCGATGGAAAGAGAGCAAAGAGTGGTCTGGGTTAGAAAGTGTGAACTACGGGGTTCACACTCCTCAACCCAAGAAAACGTTAGTTTTGTAGACGCATCATTCTTCTTCAAATGCCTTCCCCGCTTGATGTATAGTAAAGTAGGCATACTTAGGAGAGTCATAATGTTTGAATACATGGACATACTGTCCATTAGATGTCTATCATGTACAGTGTATATAAGTTTGACGAACTGTAATTTTACAATCATGTACAATAAACTCAATTATTATACTTTGAAATATACGGAAGCTTAGTATATACATACTAGTATCCACGCATACAACTTTAAATAAGGTGGAGTACAACTAAGATTAAAAACGTGAGATGTTACGAATGGCGCACAACGTGGCAGCAGTTAAGATCAACAGCCAGATGTTACAAATGGCATCTCAACAAGGTAACAATTAACGACAGTGATACGTAGTACTTTACAATTGGCATCCAAACATGAAGAGGTTCTGTACCTTACGATTGGTGTTCCAACGAGGGGGCAGACAAAGGCGGTATGTTACAATTGGCATTCCAACGTGAGGGCATAAAGACGGAACGTTACAAACTGCTATACGCTGGATGTTGTATGGTATACAGAAGACAATATATGAGTGTTTTTACTATAAGTAGTTGTGAGATTGATTATTTTGTTTTTTTGTTCTGTTACCAAGGAGATTAATGTTTTTTTATTGTAGACTTGTTTTTTGTGTGACTTGGAACATATAGTTAAATAAACCAGCACGATGGAATTATATCTTTAGTAATTATTGGTCCTCCGAAACAAGCAAAACATTTTGGTCCTACCGGCCGAGATAGAATCTGAAATGTATTTATTCGAGTCACGCAAGGTTTTGGAAGAGACGAGAAGTAACGCAAGTGTGTTCTAGGTTATGTACTTTGTTACATGAGTGTGTATAATTGTCTTAAACTACCTACGCAAAACATTGGTCCTTTAATTAGTGGTGATGACGATGTCAAAGTGTTACAACAGTGATCACAGGTATTGCTACTATTTGCTGTTCCTCTATTTTCTCACCTTGCATTGTCCCTGTCCTTTAATCATGAAACCAACTGAAGTAAAATTACTGGTAAAGAAACGAGGTGTTTTGAAAGGTAGACTTGCACGCATACAAACATATGTGAATTAGTTTAATAATTCATAGAACTTATAGCAGCTAAGTGGCAGATGTCAGGCAGTAGAATAAATGTTCATTGAATTTAAATGCTCTCATTCAGAATTGGAATTAAATGACAATGAGATTGATGCTCAGTTAGAATATCGTGAAGGCTTCAAAACCATATTCTGGAATGTAATAGCACTAATTAAAACTTTGTTACAACCGCATTAAAATGCACGAGCAATGCAATCTGCAGCGACTATGTCGTCAGAAACGTTCAAAGCAAGGCCAGCTATAAATTTACCGCCTATCAATCTACCTAATTTTGATGGTGACTACACAATTTGGGTGAAGTCTTATGATACATTTATTGCTTATGTATGCAACAATGAACTTGCAGAGTTACAGAAGTTTCATTATCTTAATTCGAGAAGCATTACAACTAGTTCAAAATTTCCCGATTTATGCAGAAAGCTACAATGCTACATGTGCAGCATTAATGTCTCGGTACTCTAACAAAAGAACACACAAAGGGCCTATTAGAGGAAAGTACAGTTAGCAAAGAATCAGCAAGGGTGTTGAAAAGCCTTGTTAAAACGTTTAGCAGTCATCTAAATGCCCTGGAGGCCCAGGAAATAGTTGATAGGAAATTCATGAAAGCCATGTTTGGGCAGTTAGTTACTAACAGGCTGGACCCTATGTCTAGAAGAGAATGGGAGTTACACTTACCCCCAAAGCAACATCCTACATCTGATGAATTGTTCACATATTTAGACAAATGGTGTCAAGCGTTAGAAGCAATGAAACCAAATGACAGTAGAATTGCTCCTACACATAAACATATTCCGACTAAGTTTAGGTCAGATAATTCATTAAAGACATACTTAATAACTGCAAAGGTATGTGTACGTTGTAATCAGGTGCATGCTTTGTATCAATGCAAATTATTTAAGAGTGATAATGTAAACAGATGGCAAATGTTGGATCGCAAACACAGTCTTTTCTATAACTGATTATGGCCAGGTCATGTGTATTATAGGTGTGACAGTGGTTTGTGCAGGCACTGCACACAGAAACACCACACACTCCTCCACAATGACCCAACAGATGAGTCGAACAATCAGGATGACTCTATTCCTAACAGAATGTCGGATGACACAAGTTTAGACAACACCACAGACAGACCTACTTCCAAGCACACTTTCAAACGGCCACCCAATCTCCACAATATTCTAGTCTATCCCAAACTTACTGACCCCAAGAGAATCCGAGAAGAAAAACCGACTACCAAAGGTTCATACCCCTGTGGTAGCACCCGTTGCAGCACGTGTGGAATCCACCTACCAGACCCCATCCTTCAACAGCAAAGTTTTCAAATTGGAATACAAAATCCCTGGTTATTATAATTGCAAAACAAATAACTTGATATATCAACTACAGTGAAAATCATGTGATGCAGAATATATAGGCTTTACTACAGGTTATCTCAGACAGCGAGTGAACAATCATCGTTTAGACACAAATCACAAAGATCCGGACAAACCTGCTACACCACCAAAATATTAAGAGCATTTCCCAAACACTGACTGTCCCACTAATGGATTACCAAATCAAGATTACAACCAAGCCTCAACAGAATAGTTTCTTTCATTCCATAAGATTGACATTTTTCAAATTATTATTATCATTATTTTAATTATTATCACTATTTTTTAAATATAATATATAGATAGTCCTTTATAAACACTAGAAATAGCCAAGAAATTTATTTTTACTCCCAAAACAATCGGCACATTGTGTTTCTAACAGTTTTTCTTTAAATTCAAAATGAATTAATGCAGTGTTTATGTCAAGTGTAATCTCTCTTCTTTCTTTCTGTTTGACAAAGGCAACAATGCCGAAATATTTTTATATTTTTATTATAATGTGACTACTTCTACTATAGAAGACAGAAGAAAGGAAGATTTCACCTTTGTTCATTGGATTCTTCCCACATTTTTCCTTTCCCTGTGAGCCTTCTTAGTCAAATTTACTCTTATTAGTTTATTTTCCCTTTTTCATCAATTTTTATTACTATAAAATTATAATAAAATTAATTATAAGAGCTAGCTGGCTATTCATGATCACACCCTCCTTCCCATATGCTATAAACTAGAACGATCAGACTTACTTTTGAAGATTTATTGTCAAATTACCTTATTGCAAAATGTTAAAATAAACAAAAGATAAAACTACTTCTTTTGACCAACAAATATATATTTTCTAAAGTTTTTAAAGGAAGGTTGAAGAACACCCTAAAGAGCCTCACGTTGGTTCATCAATTGTAAAACACTACGAAAAAACAACAATCTTAACATCTGTGCCTGGCTAGCTCAGCTTCTCTTATCGAAGTGATTATCATATAAGGAAATTCCCACTTATACAATAACTATACTTGATCACTTTTATATTAATTTATTGTTAGAAAGTATTCTTGTTATATGTATTACTATAATAATTAACTTCAGCTTGTAGAAACGACGCGTCACTTTATACTAAATCATAATTAAGTATGTGGTGACAAGCAACACACATCTTGTCTCCTTCTGGTGTCACAGTGAGAGTTCATTTTTCCCTCGTGTATTTTTCAAATTTTGATAACATCGACAATTGCACCGGAGTGGACTGACACCGACCTATCACGAGTAGTTTGAATTCTGGCTTTCTGGTTGGATGGGCAATGCAACCACACCGTATTAAGGACAAGGTGTATTTCTCTTAGAACAACATCTAGCTAACACACCCAGTAAGCACATTTAAAATAAAAGGAATGTACTGATTTTCAAACTGCCTGAAAGGCCTAAATATTCTAAAATGCAAATGAATGGTTAAAAATAATATTTTAAAACAAAGAGAATTCCCAAACTTAAATATAAAATGCAATTATAATATAAAAACTAGTCTCATCCTTCCTTTTCGAAACAACATGGGGTTTACAAGTTGGGGCATTAAAAAGTTGCGTAGTGATATTTAGTTATTTTCGTTTGCAATAGCAATATAATTACATTTTTCAATCATTAAGTGTTTAAACTTTTTTTTAGGGTTATCTTTTGCTTCACTTAATCCAGGCGCCCTCTTCCCCACTTGATCTGCGTCACGGATTTACTGTACCTAAATAAACTTACTTTCAAAGTTATTTCAACTTAAATGTGTTTTTCAGTGTGGACACTGCAGCCCACATACATTTGCCCTGGATATTTGTTTGTGGCTCTTGCAAACACAAGTGCAGTTGCCCAATGCATTTGTTTGTTGACAAGCAGGCAGTGTTTCATAGTTTGGACTAGGCTTTAAAGGATTTGACCCATTTTTAATTCTAATATAATGTGTTTGTTAATTTTTACAGGCGACTGTTTTTCACACCAAGTCCAAGAGAGGTGTATGTGTGCTACCACGATTCTGCATCTCAGAATATGGTTGAGATAGCATTCAGGTTAGGGCTGAGTGTTTCTGGTTAAAGTGCGACGAATAGGAGTGGATATATTTGAATGGTGTGTAAATACTAGTGAGGAAGGGGTTCCTCATTATACACATAGTAGTAATGATAACAAATGCCAAGCAAAGCCTCAAAATATATCACATCTGTGCAACTATTTTATTTGTTTTGTAATTTAATTTTTTATAGTAAAAATGTCTTTGTTCATGAAGAGAGATAGGTATAACAAAGTAGATTATATATAATTTGTCACAAGAGTACCACTTTTGATTTTATGCAAGCCCTACTTACAATAAAATGCTAAACTTACATTTTTTTAAGGAAAATAATGGCAAATAAAAATATTAAAGGTAAATATAAATCAATGTTTGTAACTGGTTGAATTTTATACTTTTTAAATAAACTTTCTCAAAAATTTATTTAGGAAATTATTGTGTGTGCTTGTCTTCTAATCTACCTTCCACATCCCTAACCTATGGAGTTAAATTAGTAACCTTTGTGTCAAACATGCTAATTAATAACAATTACATCATTTGCTAGACATTATTTGTTATTGATAGCAAATATGAGGTATAATTTTACCTAAAAATAAATATACATACAAAAAAGGTTTAATTCAAAGAAAATATTTGGTCCCATAAAATGTATTTCAAAGACTAAGCTATTATATTTAAACATCATTTCACCTGCTCCGGTGACAGCATGGTCTAAGGCGTCACTCTTGTGTTAGACTAAAATGTTGATGACATGAGAGTCATGTTCTTATCTTGGTTGGGTGGTTTTCCATTCTCCCTCAAAGCAAATGTGGGTACACTTCCTCTAAATTCAGCCTTCCTCATCCCTAAGGATTATGTTACTAGGGGTGTGCGAAACTTGGGCCTGGCTTCAAAACTTAGTCAAAAATATTTACAGCTAAAATACTCAATTTATGTTAATTTTTAACTAGTCTAAGCTGTTTAGTACCTTACAAATTAATATTCATATGGAAAAAAAATTATTTGTAAGTTGTAATAGTAGCTTAATTTGTAAGATTAACATGAACTATTACAAACAATGGTTTAATAAAATATCTTTGAAGTAATCTTAGAGCATTATATAAATAACCACAATATATATATTTTTAAAGCATAAAATAACTAAAAGAAAATATTCAAACTTTGATTCGATTTTGAGAATATTTCATATATTCGATTTAAGTTCGCTTCAAATTGAAAAATTGGAATTCGCAAACCCCTAAATGTTACTATGGTATTTTATTATTTATATTATGTTTAATTATGTTATAGCTAGTACAAGTCTTGCTATATTAGTATGAAACTTATCAAGTGTTCTGTCAATATTTGACATTTTTGTTTAATTCCCTTTCAAAAGGTTACTTTAAGCACTGCATCTTACTACTCATTCAGGTTATACTTATATACTAACTACACTTTTTTTTAGTTTGAATCAAATACATGAAATATTCTCAAATTTTGAATATTGTTTTTTTTTGCTTTAAAAACCATTGTTATTTATAAATCTTTATGCCCTATAATTACTATGAATATTATTTAATTGCTTTTTTTTTTGTAATATTTCATTTTATTCTGATAAACCCAGTTTACCATCTAACACAACTTAGAATTAAATAACTTACAATTTTTTCATACACGTATTAATTTTTAACAGCTCAAAATGGCAGCAATTGACCTGAAATCAAGTATTTTAGCTGTCAATATCTTTAAAGGCGAAACTTCATATTTGTAGAAACCAGTACATTTTTCGAAGCAAAATCAAAACTAATGTTTGTTCTAAAGGAAAATAAAAGTTTCGAAGCTTCATACATTCTTACCTTTCAACCAATGCTGTAGATGCCCATATAAAGTAAACTTTAAACAAAACGAATTGTAAATCAAGAAACCATGTGTAGAGGGAATGTTTACACAAATAAACTGATAAATATTTACATTTGTATCAAAGTGTGTACTTTTTTAAATAATTAAAAAAAAAACTTTATTACAATAAACCAGATGTTAATTTATTTTCCAAAACATTCAATTTTGTAAAACACACATCGCTGAAACTTATGAGTTAGCATTGGGTCCCCTTCTCCTGCCGAAACCTTGAACAACATTTACGAAGCGACGGTTGTACTGGATACGTCTCTTGGCACGGCCAGTCTTCTTCTTTTTCTTGTCCTGTTTCTCAACCTGTAAACAAAGAATTATGGTGCAACTATAAGAGAGAACCCAATTCAAATTTTGCTAAGCTTATTAAATTTTGCAAATTTTAGGTACTTTACAGAATAAACAAACTTTAATAAAACCCAATGTATTGTATTATTCTTTTATTCTAAGCAATTATAAAACCATGAATGAACTTGTAACTGAACAAAATGTTCACATTATATTGTTTTATTAGTTCCACATATTTATTATCTTAAACAATGAGGATTTATTTGTGTGTCAATAAAATATTCTGATATTTTTTTGGCACCATGTCTTATTACCCATTCAGGTTGGACACCAATGTACAAATTATGCTAGAAGAAGTGTACCCACATTTGTGTGTAGCAAGGTTGGAAACCATTTGGGAAAAACTTGCCTTGATACACCCGACCGGGATCAATTCATGATCTCCCCATCATCGGCAGTCTAGTCCAATGTGAGATTGACGGCTTATACTATCTGTCCACCGAAACAGGTTATTTTTATATAATTCGAATTGAAGATTTGAGTCAAGATTGGGTTGCATATTCATAAAACATTTTGAAATTTAATAATCAAAACAAACATAAACTATAGCCTATTTGAAGTTACGATTGCATTAATATTTTTACTATAAAAAACATGTTTTAAAAAGTTAGGTAATGACTGCATCTTGAAGAAAATAGATCATTACCGCCCAATCCCCTGACCTAGGTTTTGGCTAATGGCAGCAATGTAAATTATGAACCGTGTTCATTTCATTGTAAAAGCCAAATTTGGTTTCATTTATGTGTTTCTATACACTTTTCCTGTATATTCTTACAAATCTAATAAAATTAACTCAAAGCAAAAAGACGTTTTCCTTAGAGAGATAGATGACCTTTAATATTTAAATGCTAATTTGCATAATACTCATTTGGTTGGATTCTTACTGATCTCTCCAATCCCTTCCCCTAAAAAAAAAACATTTTACAAACCATATTCAAACACAGTCGTAATCATCAATGGTTTCTTGCCTGTGGCTGGGTGAGTTTGGTAAAATTCCTCTATCTTTTCCTTCCATTATTATTCATCTCTAGCTCACACACTTGCTGTTATCATTCACATCTCTTCCTTGGTCTCCCTTCTGCTATTAAATTTTCTCCTACATACTTCATATCCATAATTTTCATTGGGATTATTTCCTTTCCATCCTTATTACATGACCAAACTATTTCACCCTTGTTTCCAAAACAATCTAATATACTCCTTGTGCCCGAACTATTGCCTCTACAACTTCAATCCTAATCTTATTTCTGCAAGTGAAAACTATTATTATTATTAGCACCGCGTCTTACTACAAGTGAAAACTAGCTCCTCAGAAACTTCATTCACATAAACTACTTTCCGAGTCTCTTATATAATACATGTTTGTCCACGTTCTTGGTGCATATGTAATGATGGGTATAAAGCATGATGCCCTTTATAGCACTTCTCTTTTCCATCACAAGTCTCTTACACACCTGTTTCCTTATTCTGTTCCTAGTGATGTTCCTTTACTTCCCTCTTCTTTCTACCAAACAAGTAGTGACAAGAGCACGCCATAAGTCATTCCTCATCAGAGACAAAATACACAGCTCAAAACTTGTTAAGCCTATAACTCTGTCCAGCTCACGCATCTATGTTAAGCTTAGCATGAAGCTCGATTTTGAATAGTTTTATATCCCTAATATGTTTATATATAATGTTATGGCTTGTAATCAGGATCCTGTTTTTTACCTGTTTATTTCCAAATAAGTGTGCCGAACGATTTTTATTCAACATTTATTGACCCATAAGATTAGACCATGTTAGCTAACACACAAATTGAATCTGCCATCTCGTAAGTTAGAAAAAAAAAGTACAGACAAATATATTCCAAGAACACTGTGCCTATTGAGTCAAAGTTACACGTGTACATTGCTGCACAGAACTCTACTCTACCTTAGGCGTCTGTCCTTTGACCTTGCCAGCACGAGCCAAGGAACCGTGCACCTTACCACCTAACAAAGGCATGGTCACATCGAGACTCAGCGACTGCAGGTTTGCCACTATGCAGTCCTCTTCCAATGGAGTTCCGCTGCAATAAAGACATAGCTCACCCACAGGAAGGTTCTCCAGAACTGCCACCTGCTCCTGGAACACAGATATAACAACAAACACATTTAAAAGTCAAAAAGAAATATAAGTTATATTAATAAAGTACCTACTATGGTTAATGTTTCACCAAGAGATATTAGGAATAGCAAATAAAATATTATCAATTGTAATGCACTGGCAGGCTAGTTATTTTATTTTCCAAAGAAAAATAGTAAAATGATCAAATCTTTTGTTTCAAGTCTTCAGTAAAATTTGATAATTTTTCATCTTAAACCAACTATTTAATTTACTCTTGCATGAACACAATGAACACACACATGCATTAAAAAGCTTTTTACACATACAAAACTGCTTTTTTTTATAATTTCTTTTTACCGGATGTTTTTATCATGACTCCACCAATATCGCGAGGATGGTCAATGCTTTTGACCAGGCCTGTATTTAAGATATGTTACACCTCTGTGCTTTAAATTATTTTTCACAGCCCCCCTGCCACTCCCTTCCAAAACCTCAAATGCAACATCACTTCTCACCTACTGTAGGCCCTAATTGTTGGTTGTAAAAACCTTTACTTGGATCTATTCTCCCGATTTTTTAGCATACTCCAACACCAGACTTACACATTTTTAACAATACTACTAAAGAGTCCAGTCCGGGAATGTTTGGTAAAATTTTACTTTTTCTTTGTCCTTTTCTCTTTTGCATTTATATGTGCACCACCGCTTAATCTTGATAGTCCATCCATTATATTTATAAAGGGAAATATGTTTTGTTTACATTTACCAGTTTTTTAACAGAAACTGTGGAAATGTTAAAACATGAATGAGTCTTGAAAAAGACTGTGTAACACGTTTAGTACCAAGCCTACTCTAGAAGAGTGCCAGAGTCCTGTTAGGTTTTGTGTGAGAAGAATGCACCAGCACTTTCCTCACTTTTGTAGGGGTTTACAAGAAAATTTGCCAAACCTTTATTTATCAAGAAATTACTATGTTTTTTCTATCATTTTAATCTCTATGTACTGTTCTTTAATAATAATAAATCAGGGTGGCTACAAAACATATTTTACAAAATTCCCAACATTTCCAGGCAACATTTTTCAATTTTCCCTGACTACGCTTTTTTTCCAGTTTTAATGGTGGATGATAACCTTTGTTTTATTTATTATTGATCACGTATTAAAAAAAGCTTGTACCTACTAAACATAAACGATTTTATCAGTTATTTAAAAAAATAAAATGTTATTTTATTTAGTTATTATTAACTTTTGTTTTAGTTTTTAGTTGCGAAATTAATGGGATATTTCAGACTTTCCCTTATTTTTGGTTAAAATCTCTGAAATTTCCCTGTCAACCAAAAATTCCCTGACTTTTCCAGGTTTTCCCTGTCTGAAGCCACCAATTGATACAAAATAAATTAATTAGTACAATTTGATTAAAATTAAAATTATTTAATCTCTAAAGATTTTTATTTTTTTTCCAAAACTAATGCTAATTAACATATTTAAAAATATATATACATTTCAATATCATTTGTTGTGCATTTAGTTTTATAAGAAAATAGTTTTGAATATATATGATTATAAATAGGAATTTTTATTTGATATCCTACACTAGATATTTTTGGGCCATTATTGCTTACCTTACAGCAAGATTTATTATATTGCTTACCTGATGAATATTATTATTATTATTATTAGCACCGCGTCTTACTACCCGTTCAGGTTGTACGCAACCTGATGAATAAATAGTTAAGCCTACACATAATGATTGTGGTTTTAAAAAAAAAACCTTTTATAATGAATATTATAATAATTTTTAAAAATATTATATATATTTATAAAGTCATTACGCCTGTTTACTTACATTGGTAAAGAAATCTTTTCATTCACATGAAATAACATTAAAATCTAAATGGTACATTTTTCTAAATTCAGAACAATGTAACCCGTACATTTGAAAACTGTTTACAAAACTATTTACATCAGTATGAATGTTAGTCACACTTAAGTTTTCCATGCTGCTCTTATGTAAACCAGTGTTGCACATACATTGAGTACGTTACCACCCGCCATTGTAAATGTACTAAACTCTCAGTTCCAATACCAACTATTTACAGTTGATTTTTGTTGCCAAGCTTCTATACAATAATCGAGGAAAATGTTATCTTTCCAGTGATATATGACACTACTACACTATATATCAGATAAAACGAAAACTAGCTCAAATTTGGAGAGCCGACCTCGTAGACTCTGGCACTTTTAACGGTAGTAGGCAGAGCCAATCAAATCATCTCGCACTAAAAGGGTTAAATAAAACAAAAAAATAACCTCGCTGGTCAGCGAGAACAATTAAACAAAGCAATAACATAACCCCATGGAATAAGTCAAAGTATGAGATTAGAACTGCAGAGCTTCAGTCAATTTGCAGATGCTGTGGCACCATATATTGTAAACACAATATAGAAGTTCTTTAATAACAAATGAATGTTTGCTTTTTCTATCTATCCCATTAAATGCTATAATTTGTTTCTTAGGTAAGTTCATCTCTGTGCAGATGCACATGTTGCACGTGCCTAAATGTAAATGTGAGCCTTCTTGTGAAGTAACTTTATAGTGACTGACCTAGATGAGAATAAGTGATTTTGATATATTGTTTTCTATAACATGAAATTATATTTGAGAATTTGGTTGTATTTTATAAAAGCAATAAAATCCTTTTCGAACACAAAACTAGACTCCAGTCACCTAGAGGCTAAAAAATTACAAATTATAATTGTATTCTTATGGGAAAAAAAATATTATGAATAATAGTCTACCAACAAAAATGGATACTTGCTATTTTGCGATTATTTTTAAATACTTGGCAATTTTTAATTTTATAAGTAAATCAATTTGGTGTATTAATTTTAGACCCAATATGTAGGCTGTATTGGTGTTCAATTATGCATTTAAATATTAATAAGCTTACCTTGATTTTAGCAATTGATTCATTGCCGTCACACTCAATGACATGGCAAGCTTGACCTCGAATGTAAAGCTGCATTTTGGTATCTAGGAATATAAAGCACAAACCAATGATTTTTTTTTAATTAATATGCTGAAAGTACATGTCTATATTTTCAACCATATTACCACTAGGTACAGTAGCCTCATGGCTTCTTTGGTGCTGACTGACAGCTCACAGCTGACTTCTGACAGTCAAAATTTAAGTATATACCTAAATGTTGACCATCAAAAGTGACAGCTGCTAAACACATATTTTTTCAGATCATCTGGTTCGGCGTAGGGATAAATAATTTGGTCTGGTAACTCTTTAAAACTGTCAACTGTCAGCTGTGAGCTGTCAGTCAGCACCAAAGAAGCCATGGGGCTACTGTAGTTAATATTGGAGACTAGAACATCTATGCTACAGACTGTAGGACTAGTCAAAAATGTATCTATGGATTAAAATAGATGAAAACTGATTTTATTTTTAACAAACAGACAATATACCTAATAAATTCTTTGCCAGGCAGCAACATACTATAAATAGGCCTACAGTTCAAGTTTCACCTGACAAATCTTATCTGATTGATAGAAAAGTTGAATGCAGATTTTATATGAAGCCTACTTTGTACACCAAAAGTGATTGAAATTAACTGCAATTTGGCATTCTAAAAATGTGCCTATTTTATTTATTAAATATAAAGTTTATCTAAAAGCTTCCATTAATAGTAGTTCCTTATGGATTACGATATAATTTGTCTTTAAATCATTAATAATAAATAAATTTATAAAAGCGTCTTAAAAGCGCTTCAGGTTATACACTTATGTACTAATTACGCTAATGGATTTAGGGATCAGGAAGGTTATATTTAGAGGAAGTGTACCCATATTTGCGTGGAAGGAGAGTGGAAAACCGATTTATAAAACCAGCCTCAGTACACCCAACCGAGATTTGAATCTCGATCTCCCCGTCATCAGTAGGGGAGACTGGGGAGGTTTGACCATAAGGGAGGTTTGACCAACATTCAAATTTCCCTCTTTTTTAAGCTGTATCATGCTGATACCTGGTGGATAATAAACTCAAAGCTTTGTTAAAGAAGCCATCTTTATATCAGGGCTGCTACAGTTAAAAGTTTGGAGCTTTGTTAATTTTTGTGAATTCATGGTGAGAAAGTAAGTATTTTGATTTTCTTCTCTAAGGTAATATCTAAATATATTATTAAATAGAACTTTATCTTTAATAGCATGATGAATCTATAGAACTTAATGTACAAACCTACATAAAGACTTCAAAGAAAGGTTAATATTTTCTTTGGGATTTTTTTATTTTATATAATTGGTGTCATTGGGGAGGTTTGACCAAGAGCTATTATGGGAGGTTTGACCATAAGGTCAAGAGGTGGTCGAAGGCCTGCCAAATCACGTATTTTGACAAATACACCTATAAAAACTCAAATAGAAAGTGAGCATGCATTAAGAAAGACAAAAAGTAATAAAGTGTCTAAACCACAAATTACCAAAAGGCAAATTAAGAAAAAAATATTTGTTGAGAGTTCAGAATCAAGCCAGGAAGAGGAAGATTTTTGGGAAAAATCCAGCAGTGATGATTTAAATTTTGATGATGAAGATATGCTTCACACCATTGATCAAGGAGACTTTGCTTTGGTGAAGTTTAAAACCAAAAGTAGCTTTTGCTACTTTGTTTCAAGGGTGGTTAAAAAAGAGAGCAACGATGACTATTATGTCACATTTTTGCGTCGATCTGAG
Source organism: Timema douglasi (assembly GCA_901482245.1). Lineage (NCBI taxonomy): Eukaryota > Metazoa > Arthropoda > Insecta > Phasmatodea > Timematidae > Timema > Timema douglasi. Next base: position 169,199 of record CABEEJ010000707.1, on the reverse strand, counting down.
CCAGGTATAGGACTGTATTCATTTGTTTATCCTGAAAAAGAAGATACCTCAAATGTTTTGAGAGAAGATTTAATAAAATTACCCCCTCCAGTCTCTAGTGGCGGAACAGAAAGAGTTGCGCTGAAAGTGAATTTTGACTTTGACTTTTCAAGATACCAACCTGTGCGCTAATTGACCATGCAGAAGTTTCGCATATTATTTTTGAGTTTTTTTTATATTAAATTTAAGGCCTAAGCCCAATGATTGATATATTATTTATAAGCTTTCTAAGCCTAAAGTTGTTTTCATATTTATTAATTTAGGCCTATTCAAACAATAATAGTTTGTTTACTTTGTTTTGTACATATGGTAGCTTATTAATGCCATGTTATTGTGTATATACTGTAATATTATTATAATGAATGTGTTTTCTGTTTATAAAAATACTTTACTGTTGAACTGTCATCTTTGTCCACATTGTATCTTGCTTTCATTGCATTTAATATAAGCTGGTCAAACCTCCCACACCATGGGTCAAACCTCCCTCACATAGGGAGGTTTGACCCTGTTTTCAGTACTATAAATATTGTTTAGTACACATTAATAAACTAGTCACATATGTCAAACTATGGTTTGAAAACATGCCTGAAAGTCTAAAGAACGAATTAAGACCATCAACAACTTTTTACTGTTAATATAAAAAATAAAATAAAATAAAAAGCAAAATTTGGGTCAAACCTCCCCAGTCTCCCCTAGTCGAGGCTACTACAAGAGTAGCATGTTAGGCCATGTGGCCACTGAAGCAGGGAGGAATAATAATAATAATAATAATGGTGGGTCTGGGTTACATCAATATGTAACTCTATTTGTGAAAAGATTAGCCAGTACTGATATACTGTTGCCCAGGGGACGTCCGAATGTACTAAACGTACACCCTTTATGCAGAGGCTTAAGAAGATGATATTTAATATTAGGGTGTGAAACCAATGAGGATCTTAACTTAGTAACCTAAGCATAATTAACCAAACCCTAGTGACTAATGATAAATTTTTTGGCCATGCCAGGAATTGAACCCGGGACCCTTAGCTCACAAGTCACCAAGTGAGTCTGGAGTCAGACCTAATTAAATATAGATCAATACTTATGGTATTTAAAACTAATATTTTTTTTAGCACCACGTCTTAATGTCCATCTGGGTTATATATGCTTATGCACTACTTATGCTAAAGGTTTTAGAAACCAAGGGAGGTTGTATTTAGAGGAAGTGTACCCAAATTTGTGTGGAGGAAAAGTGGAAACCTATTTTGAGAAAAAACCTCAATACACCCGAATGAGATTCAAACCTGTCATTAGCAGTCTACCTGTTCAGGTAATACATCTACCTATGTACTAATTATAATAGTGGGTTAGGGATTAGAAAGGATTAATTTAGAGGAAATATGCCCGAATTTGCATGAAGGGATAGTGGGAAACCATTTTAGGGAAAACCACCCTCAGTGCACTCGACCGAGATTGAACCTTGATCTACCCGTCTTCGGCAGTTTAGTCTAACACGAGGTTAGCATGTTTGGCCACCGAACCGGGTAGTAAAATGCTATTGATGTCGATAACAAACATTTGTGTTTGTATTTTCTAAAAGAATCTTCATATGAAAATTAGACTTTATATCAAACTAAAGTACAAGTAGATGGAATATTCAGTATTAAGCATTAAGTATTCATATTAGGCATAAAAATAGCAGGATTAGCTAAAGTATCTGTGAAGATATTCATCAATCAATAATTATAATTACTGAGTGATAATATATCTGTATCGAGATAATAAATTGAGAGTATATGTATGAGAACAATACCACTTTGTAGGTCATGGTGTTAATGAGTACAGTAATTTATGAAAATGTATTTGCAGGAGGTTGAATGTCAGATTAGTGAATGAATGGCGAACTTAGATTCTAAAAACCAGCAAAGTTGCTTTGTTTTGGATTTACAAACAAAATTTAAAGATAAATGATGGAACTAGGCCTAAGGTAGTCTCTTGTTTTGTTTCTTTAGCACTACATCTTAATACTCAAGAGAACTAAGCCCAGAGGTACTTTTTTAAGCATTGTATCTTACTAGGCCTACTCAATAGAACTAAACCAAAAGGTACTTTTTTTAAGCATCGCATATTACTACCTATTCGAGTTGTACACAATTCTCTTGTATTGATGGCTAAATTGGATAGGCCTAGTATTCTACTCCCTGCTAGGTTTTTCTTATGTGTATAGGCATAGACATATTGAACTACTTCATTAGAATTCACCTGCTTTGGTGGCTGCATGGTCTAAGGTGCTACTCTCACAATAATACTTAGGATCATGTCTTACTACCCATTTGGATTATATGCATAAGTACTAATTAAGCTAATTGGTTAAGAATTGGGAAGTTTGACTATATAGGAAGTGAGCCCGCATTTGCATGGTGGGAGAGTGGTAAAACATTTAGGAAAAACCACCCCCAGTTCACCCGAGCAAGATTCGAACCTTGATCTCCCCATCCTAGGCAGTCTAGCTCAACATGAAACTAGCTTGTTAGCTAACTACGCCACCGGGGTGGGTTTACTCTTGTAATAAGACTAGGCTGTCGATGATGGGGAGATCATGGTTCGATCTCAGTCGGGTGTTTTGCTGGTTGATTTTCCTAAATTGATTCCCGATCTCTATACACACAAATATGGATACACTTAATCTAAATTCAACCTTCCTCATCCTTAATTCATTAAAGTAATTAGTGCATAAGAGTATAACCTGAACAGGTAGTAAGACGCAGTGCTAAAAAAAAGAATTAGAATTCTCTGTGAGAGGTGAAAGAGGATGTGAGTGAATTGAATCAAGATAAAAGAGTGATGAGGGAGAGGGATTTGTCATCAGAAATTTGTAAATAATGCATTGGAAATAATAAAATAAACTTTCATAGAACTTAGGCTATAATGCAGTTAGTATAACTGTAGTTTGTAAAAAAGTGAATGCTTAAATTACAAATGATAAATCTTAATTCAATTCAATGATTATTTTAACTAAATACCCTACTAAATTATATTTCTATTTGTTCAAAATCCATGTTGATAAAATTGGGATTTAGGAAATGTTAACAAATTAATTTTAAATTAGAAGTTTTCAATCTCAATTATAGTAGGCTATTATCCTTTTATTTCTATTAACTAAAGACCCAGCCAAAGATTCCGTATTCGTTGAGTTCCTAAGAGATTGACTTCACACTAATAGACTGCTGTCTTCGGAGTCCTAATTTTGAAGTACTTAGTCTTTAACTTTGAAGAAGTTAACTCTACTTTAACTTTCTAAGGACTACATACCAATTACAGCAAAGTAAATATATATGTGCTCATTGAAATAAAAGCATCAATGACAGCAAAAGGATTCCTTGCTATGGAAATAAATACAAAATAAAAGGCTGTTTTAATGCAAGAAAATATTTCAGAGATATTTTAAAAACCCAGAAAGTGTGGCATCTCGAAAATAGTTTTTTTGAAAAATACCAAGTTTTGAGAAAAAGTGGTGTCACTTTGATATGTTAAATTTCCCATCAGGTCTATGAAGTCAGTAAAAATGTAGCCTATCAACTTTGAATCCAGCTTCAAAATAAAAACTTATAATATTATACATATATTTTATATTTTTTTCCTATTACTAAGGAACAAAACTTGTAGTTTGGATTGACAATATTTATTTGGATATAAATTTACAATATCAAAAGCCTCCTATGATGTAATCTGTATTGAAGCAGTTTACTGCCTGAATGTGATAGTATTAATCAACTCTAGCCATTTATGAAGTTTGAGTCGGACAGTACAGAAAAATAAAGTTGGAGCCGAAGGTTTGGTATACCGACAACATGACCCTGTTTCTCGTATTTTTAAACACCTCTATTTAGATTGTGTCTGCTTGTGCCTTGCTATATATCATTTTCTTTCCAAGAGTTTAATTGGAAAGTGACTTTATCCGAATAGTCTCAAAGATCATGTTAAGGATCCTTTTGTTATAAACTTGATTAATTGCTTCACACGCACTTCTAATAGAAGTTTGAATCAGAATGTTCAAACGGCCAACAAGTCTTTCTGTATCTTTGATATATGTGATACTACCTAGAGTTGATCTTTAAAACTATGTTAAACACCATATAAGCCTAGTGATCTTTAAAACTATGTTAAACACCATATAAGCCTAGAAGCTCTAATAAAAAATAATAAAGGGTTTTTATTTTACCTCAGTTTTCATATTTTATTTTTACCAGTTTGTTTATGTCAGGGAGTTAATAAGCACCTTATGGTATTTTAAAGTAGGTGCTGCAATTATTTAGCATTGGTAAGCCTACTTAATTTTTGGTGACTTTTCATGCAACATTTCAAATTTGTCTAATAACACACCAGTTATTTAATTTTAAATGAAGGGTAATGCAAAAATGTGTGCCACGACATGAGAATGAAACAGTTGACAATCAAACCCTGCACCATAGTCGAGCGACAACATATTGCTCCTATTGTTGGATTCAACCGATTTCATTGACGTGGAGGCGTGCATCTGCATCCTTGGTTACAATTCCCCACGTCCTTGCTGATGCAACTGACAAGGATATACATATCAAGGCGGCGTCACATAAGTAGAGAATTCGAATACAGCCTAAGTTTTATACTTTATCATTAGTTAGTTGGCACAAGTCACACGTAATTTAAAAATACGAACTGTATGGATGCGGAACTTACATACTGTTTATCAAAACAAATTTTTCAATAATTATCGAGAAGAATATAAGGCCTGAAGAAGTGACTAAACATACTATATAATTTTCGAAACCACATAAGTATATTAATGATATTAATTAAGTATATAAAACACGTGTTTATAGCATTACAGCCTAACCACTTCAATGCCAATGGCATTTATATTACACATGTATTCAGTTTAAGTATAAAAAATAAAGATAATATTACAGATTAAATAAACTAATTAGATGACGAACTTAACATTATTTATAACTTTACATTTAAAAGCTTAAAATTGCGTACCAAAAAGATGGAAATAAGCAGAAATAAAGATGGATTTTAGTGCACCATAGAACTTGTAACAGGAAAGGATGTTTGATGTGTAGAGTGATCCGTGAAAATGTTTAATAGCAAGAACTACGAAAGTGGTAATTTAACTGGAGTTTATTTTCGACACTAGAATTTGAGCGGTATACCGTAAAATTAAGCTATTTCTGAATATCTACTTAGAGACGCGTGAGCTTTTAGCTAGCAATAGAAAATATAATACAAGTAGATTCCATAGGGGTTTATTTATTTTTAGAGCAAAGGTTGCCTTTAGTTAAGTTTTTTTTTTCTTCAATGGCACTGAAGATATTTTTTCAATAATCCAAGAACATTTGTATTCGATTTTCTCCCGATGCTACTTACTTGATTTTTCTATGCTTTCAATCCAAGTATGACTCACATAACCTAGACCTAATTCAACACGAATTCCATCTACGAGATAACCGGGGACACATATTTTTGTTCATCTTGACACGGACATATTTATATTTAGAAGGAAATTAAAGATCTGCCTATACAAAGTAACGTTGTCTGAGTGTAATACATTAACTAAAGAAAAGTATGTGATACAATAAAGGACGTAATTTACCCATGCAAACTGATGTATAGGGCAAGTGATAAATATAGGTTCTAATGTTTCAGGAATGGAACCTTGCGGATCAAATAAAGTCGACCTTTCGTGTAGGTGTGCCCGAGCTTAAGGCGGATTACTGTACAAATAAATTTACAGGTGCCCTTAGCTCCCGAAAACCATTGTGTAACTAATTTTGTACCACATACACCATGGTACCATTTTGCTTTATTCTGTCATGTGGTCTCCCACCATTTGCTCCACTTAACCTGACTTCTGAGTTTTACCTTCGGTATAAAGTCGTTATATGGTAGCGGGATTTCTTGTGCAATGGAAAGTAAATTTACACTAGATTGCAAACTATCTACTCTCTCATTACCCATTATACCCATGCGACTAAGAATCCATTGGTACCCCAATTCGTAGCACCTAGCTCGTAGAAATGTGCACGAAGTTGAGTCTAATAACAGTGTATTGACTAACATTAACATACATAAACAGATACCATACTCCTCATTATGCAATTTGTTTTAAAACGAATTTGGATCCTATAAATTATATAGTGGCTGTGTGTCAAGCTAATACCAATTATTGGTCCTGTACTCAATGCAGCCAAAACCCTTACCTACACGTCCATATTCTAGAGGGTGGTTAACGCTTGGACTAATGTAGGAAGAGGCCTTTTAAATGCCGTGATAAGCATTCTCTACCATCTCCAAAGTCATTTTTGGAAGGTAAAGGAGTTGGTAGGGTTTAAGGGAACTCTCTTGCGCTTGGAGTGGTAAACCATCCCTCAAGGTGGATGAATCTTTCAGAGGTCAATGAGATAAGATGTGGAAGACAAGGGGGAACCAATGTATTAAATACTCTTGTGGTATCCCCGGTTCCACTGTACGAAACTTTCATAGACATGCTTTTCCTTATAGGATCGAAATATTCCTGAGTAATATATCCGCAATCGACTCTCCGGTTGAGCATTATTCCAGGAGAAAGTTGCTATGTGAGAGTTAAGAATAGTGGAAGAAAGAAGGAAACATCTGGTTTGAGAATTGAAACTTGGAATGTAAGAACAATTAATAGGAAAGGTAAATTGCAGAATGTGAAGAAAGAAATGGAGAGATATAACATCAGAATTCTAGGATTAAGTGAGGTACAATGGAAGGGGGAAGGGGAGGTGGAGTCTGGAGAGAACAAGATGATTTATAAAGGAATTGAGCATAAGAGAGGTTAAGGTGATGGCCATAAGTGATAAGATGCTAGCAATTAGGATGACGAGTGACCTGGTGGATAAATTATTCATTCAAGTGTTCATGCCAACGTCCAGTGAAGATGGAGGTTCTTGAACCAGTTGTTGGCAATACAGAGATAAAGACTCTCACAGAATTATACCAATCGCTCTCCTATTTCATTCTGTCTTCCTATAACGAAAGAGAAGAGCGATTGGTATGATTCTGTGAGAATCTTTATCTCTTTATTGCCAACAACTGGTTCAAGAACCATCGAAGAAGATTCTGTACATGGAAAAGCCATGCTGATAACGAACCGAAGGTTCAAATACAGCGTCAAGATGGCTAAAACATTTCCTGGAACGGACGGTGATGCATACCACAACATATTCGTGGTAGATATAAAAACACAGCTAAAATATGTTAAAAAAAGATACTATTAATGAGGGAGGGGGATGGGGTAAAACTAAATAAAGAAGACTATGAGGTATTTATAAGAAGCCTGAAGGAAAAGTTGGAAAGATTAAACCATAGTATGGGTACATCGGAGAATGGGATACCAGCCGGGGCGCAATGTTAAAGAAATAAGGAGTGTATCACACAGACATATTGAATTAAATTGATGAACGTAAGAGATTGAAAAATTATTAACTAAAAGAAGGGGAAAGACAATAAAGAAAACTGAACTACGAGCTTAGAAGCGTGACTGAGAGGCTCACCTGGGGCACTTAAAGCCTTAGGAAATGGTTTAATAACAAGACTGAAAGATCTACTTATGAGCAGTTTGGTTCCTTAACCAAAGAAGTTCAACGTCAAAGAATGTAAAGACTATGGGACAATGAGTTTTATATGTCATCCTGGTATTACCAAGACAAAACAAGAATAGTGCTGAGGAGACCAAAAAGGAAAATAGAGGAGAATTTGGGAGTTCAGTTTGGTTTTATAAACGTAAAATGGACCAGAGATGCAATTGGCTTTCTAAGAATGCTGACAGAACGAGAGATGGAAATTGACAGGGAAATAGATGTTTGTTTTATTTACTCAAAGAAAGCGTTATATCGAGTGGATTGGCGTATGCTGTTAAAGGTTTTGAGGAACATGGGTATAAATTGTAAGGATATAAGACTGTTAAAGAAGGATATAAAGTGGTGATTAGAGTAGAAGAAGATGAAATGGATAAAATGAGAATTGGAAAAGGGTTACAACAAAAATTTTGTTTGTCATCAGGGCTGTTCAATATATACACCGAACATTTTATAAAGAAAGCTGCGTAGACTAAAAACCTACCTAAGATTAAGTATGACACAAAAATTACTGAATCACGTTGCAGTTTGTCATGTGCACAAAGTTGTATTGGATAGCATCGATATTAAAGAAACAGTGAGGTGTTTTATTTAAAAAATAAAATCCACTTTTGGATCAATGCATTAATGATTAAGGTAATTATGACTAATACAATAGCTAAATAAGTTATCAAATATTTGTTATTAAGTTGGTAAAAAATGATTAATCTTTGCTTTAATGGAAAGGGAAAAATGGTTTTCAGCGCCGTAATATAACAAGTAAAGGCGGTTTCAACCCCCTTTCTTCCAAAAGTACATACATACCTACCTAACAGGAGTGTTGCACGAAATATATTGGGGGGTGAACCAGTGTTTTCCCCAACTCTAAGCATTTTGAATTTAGAAAAATTCCCATGTGGCAAAGGGGCGTACAAGAGGGGCAATGTTGAGAACAGGGAAGGGTGGCCGCAAGCTCCCAGATTTTTTTTTTAATTTGGGGTGATAATCAAGCCTCGAACTTTTAGGCAACTGTATTTTTTAATTAATTTATTTGTTCATATTTGATTATTTTTTTACGCTACAAGGCTTTTTCAGTGCATAAGGAAATAACTTGAATTATAATTTATTTATTTTTAGATATTGTTCAAATTATGTAATTTAGATTAAAAATTATAACTGACTTTATTACAGCTGTTTGTCATGAGAACGTGACAGTTATCACTATCATCACTTGGCGGAGTGAGCCTTGTTTCAACTACTACACGGTGGATGTGGCAGTCTATACAAAAGACAAAATCTTAGTGTTTTTATTGTGTTAAGCTAGCAAGACTGATTCTTTGTTTATTTTGTTCTGTGACCAAGGAGATGAATGTTATTATTGTTGGAGACTAGACTTTTTTGTGTCACTTGAAAAATATAGTGAATTAAGCTATATGGAATTATGTGTTTAATAATTATTGGCCTTTCGAAACAAACAAAACAGCGATTTCCAAAATTTAGTATTTTATGACTGCAACTTTTCTATTTGTGGCCATCGCGACATTTTGATAACTTAAAAAGTCCAAATCTTGGTTTTTAATTATTTCCCCCCCTCACCCCCTGTGTATTACTACCAGTCCGGACTATCTAAACTTAACTAAACCAGTGGGATAATTAACATTTAGATGAAATGTACCCTTATTTACTTGAAGGGATATTAGGATAAACTATCCCTGGCCAGAATTAAAATCCTTACTTCACTTTCAACAACAAATCAAATTAAAAGAGCGTGACATTAAATCCGCATATACACTACTGTTTGTTTTAATTATTATAATTGCTTATAATAATAGTTATATGCGACTAATATATAGTAAAAGAGAATCAACAAGTCTGGGGTTGGGGTGATTTTATATTATACTAGTAGCATTACAAGGCTGCCACATTAAACAAGTCAGCAATAAGCTATCAGAATGAAATAGCCGAAAGGAACCTAAGCAGTAATTAGGTCCTTTTTAGCACTTTAACAACTTACATTTCTATTAGAATCACGCATCTTCATATAATCATTAAAATCCTCTAAAAAGGTAAATATAAAGCTAAAACCTCTATATTGTAACTCCACCCAAAACACGCTGTGACCCCCCAGGTTAGAAACCGTTGCTTTATTATAACACACTTGGAAGCAATATTTAACTAGTAAGCTCCAGAGATGTAGAACTCGCTTGTCACTTTATCAAAAAATTAGTAATTTGGCCATGATTATATAAAAACATTTTCGGGTGTAAAATAAAGCAATAATAAATTGAATTTATTGATATTTTTACAATATAATCCCAGTATTTTGATACCTGTCTACCAATGTCCTACTTAATAACCTCATGGAAATTGCCCTAAAATGTTAATATTGGTACGTCAATACACTATTCAAAACATATTGTAATTTAGCGCGTAAGGTTGAAGGGGCTTCTCCTGACATTTTATTAAATAACTTATGACAAATTCGAAATCAACACTCTAATTAAAATGGTTATACAAGATTTCATGCAAATTGACATTAAATAACGAATTTAAAAAGTATCCTAAATTTGAAAATGTTAAAGGTTGAAAAAAAACACCTAATCTGTGTTTAAAGTAGTCTACTTAATCAAATGAAAAATTATAAGAGTTGTAAATATGTAAAACAGCAATACTACTCCTCTTTCTTCGTTGTTGCTTTGAGACTATTTAAATTGCTTTCATGAATGCCTATTTTAATAAATACTGAAAAAAGATACATTAGTTTAATTCAAAATAGTATTGATACTTGCTAGAAATATTAGTGTATATTTCGGAAGTCAAACATTAATACTAATCTCAATGTCGTCATTTCATCAGTCAAAGTTTTCGGTAAGAAAACAATAAAATGTTGCCTAACATTCACTGAATATATGCCTTCAAAATTTAATAAAGACCTAATTAAGGCATTGGTTGTACAACATGATCATTGGAATCATAAAACTGCGACAGTCTAGCAGCTAGTGATGGGCACTATCGAATGATTTGAACTATCGAATGATGAAAACTATCGTTTCCAAACTATCGAATAATTATTCGATAGTTTTCATTCGAATGAATATTAGTTAGTAACGAATAATCATTTGAATGGAAACTATCGGCCCTTTCGTTTTCAATCGAATGAATTGTCTATTTATTCGCAGCTGCTGCTGTGTGGGTCTCATCCAGTCATAACAAAGCTGACTAATCAAAATAATAGTTTCTTTCACACTTGCCTGTGTCATGAAATACAGGCATTTAACAAACATAAACACAGATAAATTATTAGTTATTTTAAAAGATAATGTCTGCTGTAGCAGCAGTAGAGGGTCGAGTGTGCTATGAGACATTTGAAAAAATATAGAGCAGTCCGTTGCGGCTGGTTTCACTGGTTGGTTTTGTGATTTTTGAGGTCTTGACTTGAAAACGTGTTTGTGTTCAACTTATTTAATTAATCTACTAGTCCCTATTCTAATTTACCCATTTAAACTTATTATTTAATGTTTCAGTAACAACAATCTTTTTGGTATAACTTATAATTATTTTTTTATTAATTGATAATATTATTATTTTAATGGCCTTGTCCCAGTAATACTACTTTAAAGAGAAACTTAACAGATATATTGATTTAAATTAGAACAAAATGTGAATGATAAACTGTAAGCTTACTTTAACCCACATTTTGTGTGGATAAACAACAGATGAGAACGAAACCATAAGATCGAATAAAATAATAATAATAATAATAATTGATCAGCAATGTAAAACGAGGATTGATTTCCAATAGTGGACCTTACAGAAACCAATATTTCGTATCTCCGTAACAAGTAAAACATTAGAAACCGTAAGGTTGACTATCGATCAGCACGCTAATCCGTAGAAGTGAATCCTAATAGTGGACCTTATAGAAACGAATATTTCGCATCTCTGTAACAAGGAAAACATTCCGAACCGTAAGGTTGACTATCGATCAGCATCAAGGTGAATGAATATGAATACTTTTCATTCGAATGATTTTTAAACTATCGAATGATTCGATAGTTTAATACTATCGAATTATTCGATAGTTTTCATTCGATAGTGCCCATCACTACTAGCAGCCATGAAAGTTACAACTAAAAACACTAAACCATAAACAAAACATTGGCTGACAACGCGGCCACTTCAAGCACTGTTGGCTGAGTTAAATTTTGCTGTTGGTCAGCTCATGTTCCCTTATGATTCATTTCCATACCTCATTTGGCATAGACTCACTGGTCGTTGTATCTGCCTACTGACAACGGCGCTACTAGTTTACTTGTTTAAAACGTTCTACAATCTACTACATAAGGAATCACCTTTCAATGTTTGATGATTTTTGAAGTTGGGAGCTTTTGCAGAGTAGGAATTAACAATTGGGAAATTTTAAATTTGTCTGTACATGTCTGTGGTTAAGGACTTTCTTGATAAAAAGTAATGGGGGACAGAATAAGCCTAGAATTTCTCAACTCCAGATCTCAAATCTCACAAAATTCCCAACTTTCAAGTCTTTAACCAACATTGGGGTGGAGGGTGAGGATGACACCTGACTAACCCTCCGTCCCACCCCCCACCCTTCCCCACGCGTGACGCCACAGATACCTAAGCACGTCATTCCTTTATATGGTAGGCAAGAAACTTTACATACAAATAAAAAACAACTTCGTATTTAATCCATCCTCACTGACTTTCTCCACACTTCCCTATCCTTGCATGTTTCCTTCTATTTAATAACATCCATACACCGAGTCATACATGCTCTTTCATTCTTAGCTCTTAATGTTTCTCTTTTTCACATATTCATCTATAACATTTGGCCACGTCAAAATAAGAAAGTTTGAATATAATTTTTTATTTCTCGTCAATGCCTAGGCTTGTAGCTTATTGGAGTCCATTAAATTATCTAAAGGCTACAAGCTGAGTTATGTGTTAAAATACCTTAAAATGCTTCGTAAAATATTTAATGGAAAAAAAAAAATATATTAACAAATCAATTTGGGGACGTCACAACTAGCCACTACAAGTACCACCCTTCCTCTTCAAACTCTCACCCGTTCCATAAAAACAACTGGATACGGACAGACTTGGTGAAATACATCCCACACCTCCAACCCACAAATAAGAGCTAGCGCGTAGCGACGCTTACGATTTCAAGTCTAATTTAGAATTACTACTATAGTAGCGCTTTATTAACTTTAGTAACTTATTTATAAGAATATTGGATAGTTTTGATTTCCATTTATTATTTTAAGCACTTTTAAGATACAGATACTGCGATGAGTCACGGGTCACAGTCACACCATGGAGGATTTGATAAACTTTGTGATACTCTTGACGTAGACGTATGACTAGAAATTAAAAAAGGTGTGTAGAAGCATGCCATATGAGGCCGGTTATGTTTGTATGGTAGTGTCGTGATTATGATTAGTGTCCATTTAAGTATTAATCATAATGACGCTAAATTTATACCGAATTATATGGTTATTTCTTCATGCCCTGTACTCAGTTCTTCAATACACACAATATATGTGGATATCTTTTCGGAAAAAATGTGAAGAACTTTTGGGACAAGACAGTGTTGAGAATGAATTTAAATTCATTTCCAAACAGGTTAAATTATTTGATAAACTACCGTGTCATTTAGTTGTTATTGTTGGAACCGAAACGATATCCTTCAAAGATTTAGCTAAGATAGCTATATGGTGTATGACCGCGGGAATATCATTTATTAGTTTTTATGAACATAATGGTGAGTTCCAATCATAGCATTTTACCAAACCACAGGCATGAATAATGATGCCACCGTTCTCATTATAAAAATATTGTGGGCTTGTGTTACAGGTGTCTTGAAGAAGAATGAAGCAAAGTTGTTTAAACTTTTATCAGAACTAAGAAACTTTGAGCTTGGAAACATTGTTTTGGGCAAAAATACACTGTTAAATGGGGTTGTAAAGAAAAATGGTGAGTACACACACAAATAATCTTTACCCATAATTTATTTAACTAAAGAAACAACAGTTGTTGGTTGTTTACAATGATAGGTAGTCAAAAAGTAGTTTACCAAATTTTAATTTTGAATGTGTGCATGTAATTTTTATCTACATAGTAAATGTTAAACTATAACTTTGTTTTTGGATTAATATTCTAGCTTAGACCATTTTGTTCATTTTATTTTCCCTTCAACCGCCTCACTGGCCGAATGGTCTAAGGCGTTGTCACTCTCATGTAAAACTGGCCTGCTGGTGACTGGGAGATTGGAGTTCAAATCCCTCTCGGGTCTACTGAGGGTGTTTTTTCCTAAATGATTTCCCACTCTCTTTACACACAACTGCAGTTAGATGCTACCTTACTCATCTTGATCCATTTTGTGTTTGTTTTTATAATATATGCTTTTAACCTGAACGATTATTGAGAGAAAATGATACCTTTGAAATATTTTTGTTTCTATTATTTTTTATCTCGATGTAATAATGAATGCAGATATTTGTTTACTTTTATTTTTATCAAGAGCTAGGAGTAAATTGATTAAGCCATGTTCCCTAAAAGGCTATATGGCTGGAGAAAGTATGGAAAACACTGATCTAGGATGATAATTAGTTAGGTATTGAGATTTCAAGACCAAGATTAAAATCAAATTATGTGTGCAAACCACTTCCCTCCTGTATCTCATGCCTAAACTCTTGTAATGTATAACTTGGCTTATTTATGGTAGTAGTGTAGCTAAGGGACAACTAGCAGAAGGTTCTTTATTGCAAATATTGGCTGGAAGTCACTAATGTTAACCTATTTAGAAATAATTAGGCCTGTATTGATTATAGAAAAGCCATGGATAGCTACATTTTTTTATCCGGTTGTAACATGTAAACTCTCTGTAAGTGGGTAATTCCAAGCCCTTCCTTTTACCTGTGGGAGTTTCATATAAAAAATCAATATTTTTACAGTTATTTTGATTGTTTCTTAGGTGTCTCTGGCAATTTCGCAGTATTGAAATACACCATTTAAATTTTTTATTGTTTATCTGATCAGGTCATGTGAAATATTTTTATGTAAATAAGTCTGAGCCCTTCCTTTTGCAATATAGCCTTTGTGCTTAATAATACTAGATTATATATAATAAGTGTTATGAAATGATTATATTATAATAATTCCAGCCTATGTTTGCAATAAAGAACCTTCTGCTAGTTGTCACTTAGCTACACTCTTATCGTAGATGAGTTATAGAGTTAAAAGAGAGGCAGCACAAATTACAACACTGCCCTTTCAATTCAGTGGGGTGGGGGAATGTATTTTTTTAATAGTATCGAAAAACTAATACAAATTAATAATATTTTTAGCATTGCAACTTACTAGGCCTCTATCTACTCGTTCATGCCATATGTACTAATTACACTAATGAGAGATGAGGGAGGTTGAATTTAGAGGAAGTGTACCCACATTTATATGGAGGAAGAGTGTAAAAATTTTTTGTAAAAACTACCCTCAGTACAACCGGCCAGGATTCAAACCCAGATCTCCCTGTCATTGGCAGTTTAGTTTAACATGAGAGTGATGCCTTAGACCATGCAGCCACTGAAGCAGGTAATTATTTTCCAAAAATTCTAGGCAGATGTCTACTATGATAAAATTTCTAGAAACAATGGTGACTGGGATTTATCAAATATTGTTAAAGTGAAAATATATGTATTGATGATTGTGTCCGTCCAAACAGGTATAACATCATTGAATAAGTTTCAAGTGAACATCTTATCCTGGCGTGATGGTCGAGGGGGTTTAGTGGACATCACAAGTAGACTGTGTAGACTTGTCAAGACTGCAGAGGTCAAAACTTGCGAGATAGATCAGGATCTCATCGGTAGTTTGATCCATTCAGAAGTAAACATTCCCGATCCAGATCTAGCCATTTACTGCGGAAAGACTTGTTCCACGTTTGGCCTCCTACCGTGGCAAATAAGAGTTACAGAGTTCTTGTAAGTAGTTGAAGAAACTGTATTTAGTTTGTATATTCCATTCGCCATAGGAGTGGTGGTAACTGCCAGCAAGTAAAAGTTACCAAACATACTCTTATGTATCCATTCGCCAAATCATAAATGACCTGCAAGAACATATATTATTTTAGGAACCAAATAGCCAAAGCTATTATTTATGCTTTTTATTGAGGAATTATCCATCAAGATATCATATTCTGAAGATTGAAAAAATGACACCTGGACACGGAAATCGAACCCGGCACCTTTGGCTTAGTACGCCAATGCTCTAACCACTGAGCTATCCAGGAATCATCCCGTGCCCAGGGTCATTCTTCACTCATATTTTTTAAGGCAAGGTCTATGATGGACGTCCAGAAATCATCGGCTACTAATGTGTGATTTATTTTATTATGATCATGAGCTATCAGATAACAGAGCCACCTTCGACTTGGAGTTGGCTTCATGCTGCTTTTGGCACCAAAACTTTCGAAACAAACCATTGTTTTAATTATATTTTTATTATAACTGTATTTACATCTTCTGATAGCTGTCATTTACCACCACTCATACGGTAATTGGACTTGAGGTGTGCGTATCTTCAAAACATCAAAGTCAAAGATTAAATCTACATTTATTCGACTCAAGACACTCATAATATCCTTCACATCCTCAAAACACCAACTAGTGATCAAATTATACATCTATAATGTAAGCATAGATACATTCAGATATCACATGAAAAAATGTAGTAGCCTATTTTATTTTCTATAAACTTAAATCCTCGTTTTTATTTTCTATAAACTTAAATCCTCTTTAGCTATCTCTACACTTAATGGATCATTTTTTTTAGAATCAAATCTTACTACCCATTTGGTGTATACACTTATATACTAATTACACTTATGGGTTAGGGATGAGGAAGGTTGAATTTAGAAGAAGTGTACTCACATTTGTATGGAGAAAACATGGGAAACCATTTAGGGAAAACCACCCTCGATATACCTGATTGGGATCTAACCCCGATCTCCCCATTAACAGCATGATAGTTTATTCCAAGAGTAGCACCTTAGACCATGTGGTCAGCAATGTGGCTCATTTAAAAATTAAAAGTAATGCTAACAGGTATGCGACTACAACAAAAACCTTACCGGTATCTTCAGCTTTGCCTCACATGAACTAAAATTTGCATTTATAATGTGAGCTTTGCACACTCCTATTGGTATGGGCCTATGTACATCACAAAACAAATGTTTATAGTTTATTTTAACCACATACAGTAGCACTGAACACTTAGCATATTAATTGCTGTACACTAAAAGCTAAGGCCATTTGTGTAGTTTCCGAAACTATTGTTTTACAAATTGCTTCAAATCTTGTTTCCCAGATGTAAAAAGAGTATACTTTAGTAATAATCTCGGTGACAATCGACTTATGGTACGCCTGTGGGTACAGTCTCTAGATGTCGAGCTCATTTAGTCTGGTTTGCCGGTGATGGGAAGGTTGGGGTTTGAATCTTGTCCGGGTGTACTTGAGTTGATTTTTCATAGAGAGATTTACAATTTCTATCCCTGTAAATGGGGTACATTTAATCTAAATTCAATTGTTCATATCCCTACCACTAGACAGCTTGATTTATAAATATGTATTTATACAGGCGTAAGACTCGGTGGAAAATGAAATTAATTAAATTTCATAGTTTGTTACCTTGATGAAATGCTACACCCTTTTGAACCTGATTTGACACATTTTGGATTTATTCTATCTTCTAAGTTGTTTAAACAGGGGATGTAAGCTCAATTGTCAAGGCTGTCTACAGCAGATAAAAGCTCACTGTTATGGGTTTAAACAGGAGATGTAAGCTAAATTCTCTAGGCTGTCTACAAAGGATAAAATCTCATTGTTATAGGTTTAAACAGGAGATGTAAGCTCAATTCTCTAGACTGTCTACAGAGGATAAAATCTCATTGTTATAGGTTTAAACAGAAGATGTAAGCTCAATTCTCTAGGCTGTCTACAGAGGATAAAATCTCATTGTTATAGATTTAAACAGGAGATGTAAGCTCAATTATCTAGGCTGTCTACAGAGGATAAAAGCTCATTGTTATAGGTTTAAACAGGAGATGTAAGCTCAATTCTCTAGGCTGTCTATAGAGGATAAAATCTCATTGTTATAGGTTTAAACAGGAGATGTAAGCTCAATTCTCTAGGCTGTCTATAGAGGATAAAATCTCATTGTTATAGGTTTAAACAGAAGATGTAAGCTCAATTCTCTAGGCTGTCTACAGAGGATAAAATCTCATTGTTATAGATTTAAACAGGAGATGTAAGCTCAATTATCTAGGCTGTCTACAGAGGATAAAAGCTCACTGTTATAGGTCTAAACAGGAGATGTAAGCTCAATTCTCTAGGCTGTCTACAGAGGATAAAAGCTCACTGTTATAGTTCTAAACAGGAGATGTAAGCTCAATTCTATAGGCTTTCTACAGAGGATAAAAGCTCACTGTTATAGGTTGTTTACAAGGAATGTAGGCTCATATTGTCTAGGCTGTCTACAGAGGATAAAAGCTCACTGTGCTAGGCTGTTCAAAGAGGATATATATGAATTAAATAAGTTAGTGTATATATATATATATATATATATATATATATATATATATATATATATTATATACATACATACACATTTCTCATATATATACACACTTATTTAATTCATATATATCCTCCATATATATATGGGAAATGTGTGCACTGTACAGCTTAAACACCACCGCAAGAAAAGTTATTGCTTAAACTACAACATTGTAACTATTGAAAACTAATCTAAATAAACAAAATATGTTTACATCTCACTAACAACATTATTTTACTTTAAAGCTACTTTTATTGCCTATAATAAATCCATACTAAAAAATAATAAAGCTTTCCAAACCAAGGCCTTAGCCAGCCAATAATTTCAGGGGAGGGGGTTGGTTGGCACAACCCCCAATTGTCGGAAGCTAGAAAATATTATAAATGATAAACAGTTTTAGAAGCTATCTGAAGAGTTTTTTTAAGGAAACATTACCCCCTAACTACCGAAGGCTATAAAAAATTCTAAATATTAAACACCTCTAAAAGTTATTTGAAGTGTTTTATTTTTCAACATAACACCATAACTGCTGAAGGTGAGGAAAATTACTAAATATTAAACACCTCTAGAAGAATCTTTCTGTTTTTTTTTTATGGCAACATAACCCCCTAACTGCCATAGGCTAAGACAAATTCTGAATATTAAACACCTCTAGAAACCTTATGAAGTGGTTTTTTTATGGCAACATAACTCCCTAACTGCTGAAGGCTAGGAAAATTTATAAATACTAAACACCTCTAAAAGCTATCTGAAGTCTGTTTATGGTAACATAACACCTTAAGGCTGAGCTTACCCATAAATGCACGTTCTAAACAAAAAAATGTTCTTAAAAAATATTAATAATTCAACATTGTTTTTTTAAAATTTATTTTAGTAACATATCTGGGCATCTTTCATAATTCTCATGGAATTTTTAAACCATGCTAAAAATAGCTATTGAAATATTTTCATTAAATTGCTGCCATTTCAACGCATTTTAAATGGGATAACAAGGATTAATAATCGATTTATTTAAATACAACTTTTCCTTCTACAAATAGTTATCTTAGTTGATAATAAATGCTGTTAGTATGATTGTTAGCCATTTACAAGCTAGTATCGTTTTGCAAGCATTGGCAAACCTGCTGTATCTGGGAGGGTGAAGCTAATCTCTATGACCTGCTTGAGTAAAAGAAACAGTAATACCATGTGCATTGGGATAAGAAGGACCAATGTCCAATTATGAAAATTGGCATGGTTAAATATAAACATCTTAATATAATAAGTAACTAAAATACTCACAAAGTCCTAACTGCTGTGTGAATAAAGATAGTTGGTCCCTAATTACTTTAATGAGAGTATTACTCTAGTGATACATTATTTTCAAAGAAAAAACCATATGCTTCTCCATACACAAAGTTTTATGACATTAGCCCTTATTTACCTGAGGCAGTAAAACATGTAAAATTCTTCACTCTTATCCTACATTCTTTCACGGGTTTTCTCATTATTGAGAACTACACGTTGTAATAATAAGTGTTAATATTCAGAGTATATGAAAACTACTGTACACTGAATTTTTAATCCACTATTATAATAAGTAAAAATAGAGGTTATGTGGTATAGAGCACTAGGCTAAATCATGGTTTAAATTAGGAGGGATAGTCAGCACACTTACCTTGGTGATACTGGAGTAGAAATTGTTTAGATATAACACTAAAAAACACATAAACACATTTTAAGGACAAGCTTTCACTGTCACAGACAGCTTCGTCAGGAGAGTAGACTGATTTCTTGGTTGAACTGTAAGGTTGACTGTCCACAGATATAACACTAAACACATTTTTAAGGACAAGCTTTCACTGTCACAGACAGCTTCATAAGGTCAGGAGAGTAGACTGATTTCTCGGTTGAACTGTTCAACCGAGAAATCGGTCTACTCTCTTGACCTGATGAAGCTGTCTGTGACAGTGAAAGCTTGTCCTTAAAAATGTGTTATGTGTTTTTTAGTGTTATATCTAAACAATTTCTACTCCAGTATCACCAAGGTAAGTGTGCTGGCTATCCCTCCTAATTTAAACCAATAAGTAAAAATAAACATTCCTGCTCATATCAAACATAGTTATTTTAAATAAAAGTTGGTCTAAATGAAATTTGGAGACGTTCTCAATATGTTTTTATCTTTTATATTTATTTTACGGTTTAGGATTTTACTCTCATTGGACTTTGGAATAAGTTATTTTTCAAAAAATTAATGAATGAAGTTTTTGGTAGTCAAAGTGTGAACTTGTTGATTTTATTTTATTAGATTGTTAAATGTGATACGTTTAATTTGAATATGTTGCAGTCTCGCAGTTTGTGCGCTTGTTTCAGAAGAAATGTATCGAATCTTGAACAATAATTACCCACGGTGATTACTTTATATATAATTAACAAAATGTGACTTTTTTTTTACTTTCAAACAAGATCCAATGGATTGTATACATTTTGAGGTGTAGAAGTATTTACACAATATTATTTTCTATCCTTGTGAATAACAAGTTTGTGAAGCATGGGTCGATGGAAGAAAGGGCGCACAAAGAAACTCAAAGATATAATTGATTAGAATCGAACTAGTAAACTTACTAGAGCTGATTAATTTATGCACTCAATGCTCAGTCATAGCGCTTAAGCAATCTTGACCACGACATGGAGCCGATAAGTAAAATATATTAAAAACCATTAAAGTTAATGAACTTTGTTCCCTATGCCACAAAGTAAGTAAGTAGTTGATACTCGACCGCTTCTGTGGTATAGTGGTCAGATTTATTGGCTTAAGATCACGAAGTCCCAGGTTCAATCCCCAGTGCTTCCAATTCTGTCTGCAAAGCAGCGGGTCTGAAACGGAACCAAAATCAACCTCGCGAGGGCAAATAAGTAGCGCTTCAGTTTATAAAACTGAGAGAGAAGGCTGAAAGGTTCTTGTGCTGACTACATGGCACCCTCAAACTGAAAATGTTGACACTATCTTCGCCAACATACGGCAGCCTCTATATATTAAGTTAAAATGGCCTGGATATATTAAGTTAAAATCTACCAATAGGATGAAAAACTATTCCCAAAAACATTTATTTCTGGAAAATTGTGTAAATCCTATAGAAATTTTAAAACTGTAAGCACCATATTAAATAACATATACCCACTTCAGTGGCCGAGTGGGCTAAGGCGTCACTCCAGTGTTAAATTGGCCTGCTGATAACGGAGCGCTGTTCGAGTCTACTGAGGGTAGTTTTTCCTAAATTGTTTCCCCATCTCTCAAAATAAAAATGCTGGTAGATAATCTCTCAAATGCTTCCTTCCTCATTACTACCCAATTAGATTATCACATATGTGTTTATAACATGAACAGATAGTATGACGCGGTGATATCAGTAATAAAAATAAGATATATTTATAGTCAAAATCGTTCTAGTCTTCGAAATGAAACTGCTTATTAAATATGTTATTGCCTCTTTAGCCTTTAAAGTTTAAGAATTAATCAAAGCACAGTGGCTAAATTTAGCACATTAAATTTGAGATATTCTTTATTTTACCTGCTTACTAATAAACTCTAATAAATGGTATGACAAAATCGTTAGCTACATACTCTCTTGTATAAGTTATTATAGTTAGTGACAAAATCTTCAAAAATGAGTTATCTGTAATTTTATCTTAAATAATTTTTTCTCTGAAAAATAAGTATACAGTATTATTTATCACTCACTACCCTCCCCAGATATTCATTTGAAAAAAATAGTTCAAGACTTTTTTAAAAAGGTGATTTATAAAGCAACGACCTGAGTTCGTTTCTACTCTACTCATTAATATGACCCGGCTGCTAGGCCTTGTATCTATGGCCCATAGTTTTTATTGCAAGGATGCCATCCTTAAAGTATGTAAGGCTTTTTTACATGATTTTAGATCCTTCCTCCCTCACGTAGGTGATTGGAAGAATTTTCTTAAGCTTTCTCCCACCTCTCTAGCGTACATAATTTTTAAAGATTTGGTAAGTCATGCTATTTTAATCGTTTAGTTATTTTTAGATAGGAGGATGGATAATATCCCACTTTGGTGACAACATGTTCTAAGGTGTCACTCTCGCAATAGACTAGTCTTCCGATGACTAGGAGATTGTGACTCAATCATGATCGGGTGATATTTCCTAAATATTTTCCCACTCATTCTCCACAAGAATGCTGGTACACTTCCTTTAAATTGAAACTTATTCATCCCTAACCCACTGGCGTAATTAGTTAATGCCTAAACAGGTAGAATTAATTTAAGGAAATGATTGAATAAGATCTCTCCAAAATACCCTCATCAGGGATTTTAACCCCCAGACAGAATGATCGTATATTGACGTTTTATCTCCCCACATTTAGTCCAACTTGGTCGCCTACACTCTTTACATTCCGGCACTACACTTCTTATCTCTATCAGTTCTAGAAAAAGTTTGCTGGCAGCCTTGACTGATTACCGTCAGCCAGCCTCCCAATTGTTTAAACAAACCAGTAATGCTGCCAACCTGATGGCTGGAATTCACCAGTTTGTATAACGTTAGCAACGCCATCTATTTTAAGAGCTAAAAGCTCAACACACCGGCAGAGAGGGTAGGTCACGCCTTAACTGCCGAAGGCTAGGAAAATTTCTATATATAAACACATTTAGAAGCTATCTGAAGTGCTTTTTATGGTAACACAGCTGCCTAATTTGTATTTATATCTTAATTTTGATATTGTTTGAACCATAAATAAAGCCATATATATTTTGTCAATAAAATTTGGGGGGGATGGACAGTGGTGGTGGTGGTTTGAACCCCCCAAAACTCCCCCTGGTTACGGCCTTGTTCTAAATCACCAGGTAGTTGCTTTTGTTGGCGTTTCCTGTTGGGTATGATTGTGATATTGGATTTGGCTAGTTGAGTACTGAGGCAAGGCTCAGTTTTTTTAGCACCACATTTTACTACCTGTTTAGGTTGTACACCTATATACTAATTATGCTAATGTGCTATAGATGAGGAAGGTTGAATTTAAAGGGAATGTACCCACTTACTTTGCTATGCAGGGAAAGTATTTTAATTGTGTACATTTTGATCTTCATGTTGATTATATGTGGCCTGTGGCCGCTGAACTCCAAAAGGGGCCAGAGTTGAAACATTTAAACTTAAACGTTTAAACTTCATCTGTAAATGTTATATGGTCATACCTTGGGGTGAAGTTATTCTTTAATTAGGCATTGAACATTTGAAATTTTTTGAAAACCGCTTTATCACTTTTGTTCATAATTGTTATGTATAGAAAGATTTATATAATAAATAAATGTATAATTTATTTTAGAAACATTCAATTAAGTTTAGTTTACTGTTTACCAATTTTTTTAAATTCTATTTCCAAGTTTAATATACTATATTTTGTATTAGAAAGTATGTACAATTGTGAAATATCATTTATTTAAATATTTTTATGCCAATATCATGCTATGATTTATAATTTACAAAAGTGATTTTGACAAATTGAATTATAATTGCATTTAAAATAACATAACTGAAATTTCCAATGCTTAAAAATCCAAATGTTTTGTAAAATTCCAAGCTCATTGGGTTTTAGATTAGTCATTAATAGAATGATTCACCACACGTTAATACTTTAGTGCTGCCCAGATTTTTTTTTTGTTGGTAATCTACCATATTCCCAACTTATTTTAGTTTTTCTCCGACCACTTCTAATTCCCGGCTAATTCGAGTTTTCCTGGATGCTTGACACCCTGATATGATGTCATATTAATGAGTAAACATGTTTTAATAAATAAGCCTAAGCTCTCTTCACACAAATAACAAAATACCTAAAATTGAACTAAAAATCAAAATGCAGAGCATTTTCTGCCCTTTGTTTGCATTTTATTCAGGGTGTCCAGCGACCTGGAAAACAGGGAATTTGATCAAATTTCTGGAATTTTCACATAGTCACTAAAATAATAGGTCTACGCTACCTTCATTTACAATAATCAACTGTCAAAAAACCTTTTTCTTCACTTCGAATTTATTTTAGTACAGTTGTTTATCTTGACTATACTAATCTCAATTCTCAAAGTCAACATGGGATTTTCATCAAATATTTCCACCCCTCTATTATGTCTTTACCCAAAGTTAGCCTGTGAAAGGCGATATTTTAATGTATCAATATGATCAAACTCAAATCTAACTTGGAACGCATGACCCAACGGCTTACATCTTTTAACCCCTTGATAGTGTTACAATTTCAAAATGTGTATGTTTCTAAAAATATTATTACATTAAGTTGAGATCTTAATACAAAAATGTTTATAATATAGTGACTGGAAAAATTGGAAAATGGCTCTGGAAAACCTGGGAAAGCCAGGGAATTTTAAAAGATAGTTTGGCTGGACACCCTGGTATTTCACCATGTTTTTAGTACCTCGGGTTATATGCATGCTTTAATTACACTAATGGAATGAGAAAAGTAAAATCTTAGGTAAATGTAGCTGCATTTGCATTGAGGTAGAGTGGTAAACCATTGAGAGGAAAAAAACACCTTCATTACACTTGATTGGGATTCCAACCTTGATCTCCCGGTCACCGGCAATCTTGTACAAAATACAAGATGACACATTAGGCCATTTGACCACCGATGCGGGTTTTTATTTACATTAGCTTTTGCAAACTGATCTTGCATCTTATAAAGTATATTCCCTTCTTTTTTGTAAGACAATAGAATTATAAGTTTAGTAAGTTGAAGTTTATGACATTTGATGAATACTAATTAACACATGACATGTTTTGTTTGCAGGCATCTGCCAACTCATCATAACATCAACGTGAAAGAATTTTTATCGTTGTTGGACAGATTCGGGTGCTGTGAACAGAGATTCGGGAAGTGATGCATGAATCAAATGACCCTATTCACAACTAGTTCAAACAAGAGTTTTCCTCTTGTCTATTTTTTAATGGCTTGGGTGGTAGAATATTAATAATCTTAAAAAGGTCTGAGCAATCCAAGTAAATTTTATAAAACCGGGATTACACTCTTTTCTTTGTGTGTGTGTTTGTGTCAAATCAGATAATGTAAAATTATATTCAATATAATTTTGGAAATAATTGGTTAAACATTTGTGTGTTAAAATAAAATTTACATAATGGCAGCAGATAGTAAAATAGATCTTAAAAAAATAATTCTATCAAATATAAAACTGGAACCTGGCACATCATCCCCGCAGCAAAATCGGCTGCCATCTTTTAGAGGTTCCCGTGATCTCAGTTTCAACTCTCTCCGCGGAGGCAAAAACAACTCTATTCCTGACGTCAAACCACGTAAAGTTTATACTCCTAATCTTAATGTTCAGCGAAACAAAAATAAAAATGATGTTAAAGTTGAGAGCGGCAGTCCAACACGAGGAAAGAACTTTCAGAACCGAGGAAGAGGAGAATATAGAGGACGCGGCAGAGGTAGAGCAAATACGTTAATACAATCATCAGGAGGGGTTTTCTCAGAAGGAGCTGTCGGGGAACAAAAAGGAATAAGAGAAAGGGGAGGTCAAAGAAATGAAAGTACCGGTGGAAGAGAAGCAAAGTTCCTGCCAAAACCTAAACTTAATCTTCAACACTGTTTGAAATTTGATAAAGAGGAAGAAGATTTAAAACTGAGTGAACTCTTACGGGACAATTTTATCGATGATCCAACTTTGCAACCAGACTCCTCCAATTCTCCGGTTCAATTGCCGGTTTTAAAGAATGTCAAGTTGAAGAAAGAACTAAAAGATGAAAATGAAGTTGAAAAGCCAAAAAATGAAATCTATGTGGGAGGAGTTAAAATAAAACAAGAAAAGAAGGAAAATTTTGACATAGAACAAAAGGATATAAAACCACTTAAGAAAGAAGGTGATGTTTCTGAATTTTTTGAAAATAAAGAGCCTCAACTTTTGTTACTCCAACTACCAGACTGTTTACCTGGATTAAAACCAGATGATCAAGCTGTTAGAGGACCTGCAAGGCCTTCAACTGTTGCCAAAACGTCAACTGAAAATCCGCCTGAAGCAGAGGAAATGAATTGCACACTGCATACACTGCCAGAAGGATTAATAGGCAAAGTGCAAATACTAAAGTCTGGACGGGTTCGGATATTAATGGGAGAGAATGTCTTATATGTGGAGAAGGGAACAGATATCAGTTTCAAACAAGACTTGGTTGCAGTTGATTTGGACGAAGGTACTCACGGTGGTAAAATGATAAGTCTTGGACCTGTTAAAGCCAGATTGATTTGTTCACCTGATTGGGAAAACATGCTTGAAAAATCTCAAATTTGATACGTACACTCATAAAGTTGGATCCATCTGATACGTACACTCACAAAGTTGGATCCAATTTGAACATAAAACTAGATTCAAAGTGATATAATTTATGTTATTATTTCAAGATAGTTTTCTTGGTGTCATATATTTTGAACTATTAAACTGTTATCACAGGATTATTTGTGACTTTGACTAAATGTCTCAGGTTTTTAATATATGTTTAATTTTTCCTTTCTATTAAAATAAAAATGTTTATTATTTACCATGACGTTGAAGTGCTCATGTATTTAGCAATTTAATATTATTGCTTCTTTTATTTTGTCAATCAAAAGAAAAGCAGTTTTTTGCACAAAAAAAAGTATTGGTGAATATTGATATGTTTTTCAAATAAATACTTTTTATGCCTACAT
Source organism: Timema douglasi (assembly GCA_901482245.1). Lineage (NCBI taxonomy): Eukaryota > Metazoa > Arthropoda > Insecta > Phasmatodea > Timematidae > Timema > Timema douglasi. Next base: position 142,213 of record CABEEJ010000707.1, on the reverse strand, counting down.
TTGAAAGGTTAGTTGTCAATTTTCTCAAAGTCTGCTTTAACGATTGCGATTAAAATTTGTATCTGGGTACAGTTTCAGGCTTATACTTTTATCAAGTTAAATATTTAAATCAATAACAAAACAAATTCCTTTTATTATAATTACCAGAAAAACCTCCTTGCAGGTACAATGACTGATATCCAACAATAATACTTTAGAGATCACCTTTCTTGGTTGTGGTAAGACTGACTTGTAGAGATGGGTCATTAGAAACTAAAAGTCCTAAAAATTTGAAGGAGAGTTTAGGATATTCAAAATTATCTTTTAAAATCAATTTTATCACTAAATGTTAATCTACATCAGTCAAACACACTTTTAGTAAAGAAATGTTAACATTTGTAAACTTATAAATCTATGTTTAGATTTACAAACAAATAAACATCTCAGGTTTAACCATATCTTCCTTCTTCCATTTTTATGAGTGTCTATATCAGTAATTTATTTGAAATATTGATCATTTTATGTTTTCTAGGGGCTATTGATTGTAGAAAAGGGAAAGTTATTGATTTATATATAAGATTTCCTCCTCCCTCCTGCCCCCAACCCAGTGTATTACAATCCTTTTGGGCTATCTGCATTTAACTTAAGTAATTAAAAATGGGCAAGAGCGATGTAAAGATTGGACATGAACATGGAAGAAGGCAATACAATGAAGGTAGATGAAAACTCAAAATCAACAAAGGATTTGACAAATAATGGAAACTTACTCCACACAGTAAGATACAGAAGAAAATAGGACAAAGAATATGGAAGAGTGGACATGGTTATATGATTTGGCGATGGACAAAGGAAAAGAGGCCAAAACTTTGTTGTATAGGGTGTGTTATCAACCAATAAGTTGGCGTATGTTACCGATACCTAGACATGGATCAGGAGAGATTAACATAGATCACAATCTGCATATAGATGAGGTTTCTGAGAGGTATTGAAAATGTTAAGAGGATAGGATAAGAAACGAAGAAAATTGAGGTGAGTTAAAGGTTATACCATTAGAAAACACAGTGAAGGGAAAAAGGTTGCAATGGTTAAGGCATGCGATTGAAGTGGAGAATAAAATATCTAGGAAAGCGCTACAAAGTTAGAAGAGTAGAACACCTATTGGAAGACCATGGACGAGATAGATGAACCATGCGCAGAAATACATGAAAGCTAAATGAATGGAAGAGGTCGTGCCAGACGACCCGTAGTTGTGGAAGCCCACGGATGATGATGAATGAACTAAGGGTCAGGAAGGTGGAACTAGGAGGAAATACACCTGCACTTGCATGGAGGGCTATTAGGAAACTCGATACACCCGACCAGGAATCGCATCTTGAGCATCTCGTCATTGTAAAACCACATTTTGCATGCCTGCCAAGCTATCATTGAGATGTTCACTCCACTTACCCTGTAACCTTGTGCATTTCCTCTTGGGGTGTAGCTTATACAATAGGAGCATAGTATAATCTATAAGGAGAGACTGCTACTTTTCTTTCAAGTTAAATTGAGTACATTTTGAGCCATTTAAGAAACTATACAAATTATTAAAACCTTACATTTTATATGGTAAAAGTTAAGCTCCTATTTGGAGCTTGAGAAACAGTTAAAAATGTGTATATAAAAGTAAGTTAGATTTGACTCAACTCCACTGACTTTTTTTAAAGCATGTTTAATTACTGGTAATGATTGAAGCTAGCAGAAACAGGTTAAAATCTTAATAAAGGTCAAATATTTTACCTCAAGGTTTCAGCATTTTTTTTATGTTTCTGTATTACATTTACTTAGACAACTTTACAGAATATATAAATTCTGCCTTTGTTAAATAAATATGCAAAAAAAAGTACTTTCTTTGATATGCAGCCACTTTTTTGGGAATAAGTTTTTTAATACATGGAACAAAAGAATGAATTTATTACCCTTGATTTTTTAAATACCTATTCTTTATGTTCAAGTAATATTTTTGAAAAACATTTGAAATGCTTAATAAGGAACGTCTAAGAATATTAAGAAAAATATAAATTTTAAGTGAATTTAAGTTGGACAAGTTATACTAGATTGACTTGAAAGAAACAAAAATACGTAATACGAGGGGTGTTCAAAAAGAAACCGAACTTTTGCTATAACATCTTTATTGCTCATTGTACAACATTTTATGAACTGTCACCCTCAAAGTAGTCCCTTCAACTGGCAATACACCGTTCCCAACGTTGCTTCCATTTTTGGAAAGCCTCCTGTAACGCACTTTGTGGGATGGCGCGCAGGTCTCTTGTCGCATTGTCCTGAATCTCCTCTATGGTTTAGAAACGACATCCCTTCAACGTGGTTTTAAGTTTGGGAAACAGGAAAAAGTCTGCTGGGGCTAGGTCCGGAGAATACGGTGGATGGGGCACTATGGGAGTGTGATGTTTTGCTAGATAGCTGCGGACAAGGAGCGACGCGTGAGCCGGCGCATTGTCATGATGCAACATCCAAGTCTGGTTTCCCCACAACTCAAGCCTCTTCCTGCACACAGCATCCCTCAAACGCGCTAGAATTCCCTGGTAGACTTCCTTGTTTACCATCTGACCACGTGGTACAAATTCCTGATAGACAATGCCTTTGTAGTCAAAAAACACAACCAACATCACCTTGATCTTTGACCGACTCATGCATGCTTTTTTGGACGAGGAGACCCTTTGCCCACACACTGCGACGACTGCACCTTCGTTTAAATATCATAGCCATAAACCCATGTTTCATCGTCTGCTATGATGCACTTAAGGAAGTTTTCATTGTCTGTTTCTGATCGTCTGTCAACAAACGTGGCACGAGTTTTGCACTGACACAACGCATATCAAGTTTGTCATTCAAGATTTGATGGCATGATCCTACGCTGATGCCCACCTCGTCAGCAACTTCTCGAACAGTTAAACGACAATTTCCACGAATCACAACACAAACTTTCTCGACATGGTTGTCATCTGTTGATGTGGAAGATCGTCCAGGTTTGGGATCGTCACTGACTGACACTCTGCCATGTTCAAAACGCTTAAACCACTCATAGCACTGCGTTCGACTCATACAGTCCTCCCCGTATGCTTGGCTAAGCGATTTAAATGTCTCTGTAAAAGTTTTGCCAAGTTTGTAGCAAAATTTCACACACACAAGTTGTTCTTCAAGCTCTTTAATTGTCCCTTTGGCACTAATCCGACGAACAGCTTGCGCACGTGCTCACTTCAGCGTATGTAACTCGCTAATTAACGGTCAGAGCGAAACGCGGCAAATGGCAGATTGTTGTCTAAACCTGCCGCTACGTGCAATCAGTAGCCGGAGGACCTACAGTTTAACGTGGAATCTGAACCACGGTGGAGGCCTGGCATTCAAACATCTATAAATTAGGTAGATTTTAAAATAGACATTTAAATCAATTACACTTAAAACTAAATTGAAAGAATAAAAGGATGATGCGACTATGCATTTGATGAAATTTAATGCATCACTCTTGAGAAACTACAGAAAAGTAAAAATTGACTTTCCTTAACTGTAGTTCCCTGTTGCTTGATATCTGTCTGCAAGAGCTGCACAGTTATTTAGACATGTTTCAATGCACCAGTGGCATCATTCTCAGGTCAGATATTAAAACTATGTGCTTGAGTGTCCCATGTTGTGTTATTAAGAGCTCCCTTAGTAACACGACATGGGATACTCAAGCACATAGTTTTAATATCTGGCCTGAGGATGATGTCATTTCTCAAGAGTGATGCATTAAATTTCATCAAATGCATAGTCACATAATCCTTTGATTCTTTTAACTTAGTTTTAAGTGTAATTGATTCAAATGTCTATTTTAAAATGTACCTAATTTACATAAGTCTGTTACAATTTCAACATATTCATAATTAAAATGTATCATAACTTGTAAATATTTTTACCAAAGCTTTTACAAATATTTAAATATTGTGCATATATATCATATATATTACATTTTTTTGTTTCTTTCACATCCATCTAGTACAACTTGTCCAACTTAGGTTCACTTAAAATTGAATTTTATTTTTCTTAATATTTTCAAGTCATACTTTGATAAATGAAAAGTCATTCAAACAGATACGTTCTTGGTTGTGTATAGACCTAATTAATGTACCAAGTATATTTTAAAATAAAATCAAACAAGTTTGTGAATTTGTTGTAATTTATTATATAGCAATTTTTATTAAACTATAATTGGTTCTGAAATTGCATTGAGTTGCATTTGTAAAACCTCTGAAACATGACTATCATAATATAAAATGTTTCTATTAAAACACATCTAATCACCCAATTAATCTGGTAGCCAAGTGCTGTATTTATAAATTTCATATTTTGTTCAGGTTAGTGACAACTAAAATAGATGTTTACTGTAAATTAACAAGGTTTGCTGTATAGTATTCAAACTGTCATCTATAAAAGTCAAAAAAGGTTACAACTATGAAAGGTGTGTGTGTGTACTAGAAACTACTTACAAGTTTAGGCCTAGTATTGTTGGGCCTAGCAATATACTTACCCTTCAAGCTGTTAAGACATTTCAAAATTGAAACTAAATGTTAACATTACAATATTCATACATTCAGTTATGTGTTAGTTTTCCTCCAAATTAAGCCTTCCAATCCCTGACCCATTAGTGTAATTAGTACATAGGTGTATAACCCAAACGGGTAGTAGGACAGTGTTAAATTACTGGTTTGAAGCCTGGTTGTTGTGTTAAATTACTGTTCAGGGATCTAGCTAAATATAAGTTCATCCTATAATTATAATTTGTTCTGAACCACCAATAAGCAACATTAAAGCTCTAAAACAAACTCAACTTTTTTTTAAAAAGGATTTGAGTGTCTAATCTTTGAATCTCCTTAAGGATTCAAGGGTCCACTCCTAATTTAAATATAATTTTAATATTAAGGAAAACAGATTCGGGACACATGGCATAAAGGATTTTAAAAGTGTATTACTTAATATATGAGATTTAGAAAACATTAAACATTACTTTAATCCATTTTAAATATGTGAGTTAGGGCATTGCTTGTTATGAATTCTTAGTATTTCCAACTTTGATCCTTTTAGTTGTGATCCCCTTAGTAGGGACACTATAGCAAATAAAATAAGATATACAAAGTATAAAAATCAGTCAATTATTTCACTAAAGAAACGTATCTTCACTAAACAAGTGTATAATTCTAATCATAAAAAATGTCCTGCTCATCAAGGGATTTGCACTCAGACTGGTACTGGTACATAAACTGTACATTACTTGTTTTAATGCTATTATGTAAGTAATTTATAACGAAATTGAACTAATCTTGGTGGAACAGAACGTTTTATTACTAGGACAGTTATTCAATAACCAGATAAGTACTTTTAACTTTATAAAATCGATAACAAATAGATTTAGATATTTATGTATAGTTAAGCATATCCCACTTTCCTTGAACCCTGTGAATTCAAGATATAAGTGGTTAAAATAATATTTATTTTGGCAACGTCAGGGTCAATGTGAGGCGGCCCAGTGGCTAAATGATTTTACAATAGTGAACATTGATAAAATTAAGAAATGATAAACTAATTAAAGGAAGATTGAGAGAACAGAGACCACCTATTATTACACATAAAATGCAAATTTGTGAGATGGCAAATTCACACTAAAGAGAATTTTTTAAAGTCACTTTAGACCATTTATGAACACTAGTGTTGAACACACTTTAAAATAACGCCTGAGATTGATATTAGATTATAGTGTGTATTTTTTAATTGCTTGTTCGATGAGTGAATGAAGTAGGCTAATAAAGCTGTCTGTTAAGCAGGAGCTAGTATGGATTTGGTCATGTATCACATGACTTGGTCTTGTTACTAAGAAAGTTAAAATTTGAATAATGTGCTTGGACACAAAGTGCTTTTAGTTTTATCTAAGAAGTTAAAATACAAATATTTAATGAAAATATTAGTAAATTAATATTCACAAAAAATAAATAGTGAGACTGACCAATTTCACTAAACTTAAACAAATATACCATACTTTTTACCAATTAAGGTACAAAAATATAAGTTGACCAACTTAATTCACATTTGCACATAGGGGTAGTGGAAAACCATTTAGGTAAAAACTCTCAGGACATCCGAATGGTATTTTAACACATCTGCCTATTTATTGAAAGAGTGACACCTTGATGGTCAATTGAAGAATGCAGAAAATCATAATTTGATAAAGTTTTCTATAATATTCCAGTTAATCAACCATTAGATGAGGTTAATAAATAAAGGTAGAGTGTGTGGATCAAAAGGATGGGGTAGGCAATCTAAGATGTGTCTAAATGTTGTAGGTGAATGTGTGAAAACCAGAAATATTAAAGAGTATTAAGAACAAATGAGTATTTATGACACTGTATGGATGTTTTTGAAGCGAAGGGAGTTTGCAAGGATATGGAAGTGTGGAGCTAGTTAGTGAGGATAGATTAAGTATGGAGTAGTTTTTGAGCTATATGCACAATTTCTTGCCTACCCCCTAAGGGAACAGTGATTAGGGATGTACTAAGTATGTAGAAGTTTAATCTTTCTTGCCTTTAGCAGTCATAATGAAACTTGCAGGTAGACACAATTACATAATTCAGAGAAGTAACAATTTATCAAAAAAGAATAAATGGACTTGGTAGAATATTTTGGATCATGTTTATTTGTTTAATGCAGGAATAAGTTTACATTAAAACAGGAGACACACATTTTTAAGGATGCCTATACAACACATATTTGTATTCTATAGATAAAATAAAATTATATTAGTGTTCTAGAGCGATTGGCAAACAGTGGTAAGTATCTAATAGTTACTTGAGATACTTTCATGTTAAAGAACATTGATGCAATAAAATAATAAGTCATATTGTCAATGCAAGTAACAAATTAAGTATTAAATTACAACCCTACCTCTGTGCCTTGATTACACTATTACGGTACTTAAGTAATGAAAAAGGTAAATTTTATATTTTATCAAGCAATAAAAGATTAAAGCTTAACAAGCTAAACAGAAAGACACCGGTTTTGTCCTTAGATATTTTTTCTATTACTAGCTAAAATTTTCCATGAGAGATAACTTAAATTTCACCAAACTTAAAGTAATTGAAAAAACACTACTATTCACTGGAAAACTCTGTGTAAAAAGTATAACATATGCTTTAAAGCCTAGATTAAGCATGTCCAATCATTCCCAGACTGAGGGGCACAATAAGTTCTTTGGCAATTGGCCAAGTTGGGTCAAATCGAAATCTCCAATTTACCTTAAGAGTTTGAATCATAGAAACAAGAACATAAAAGGAAATATAAACTGAATAGAATAGAAAATACAAATAGTAACACTTTTTTTTTTAAATTCCTACAGTCAGTTTAGTGTTAAATTACTGTTCTTAGACTTAGTTAAGTTCATTCTATATATTCCTTATAATTAGTTCTGAACCATCAATAAGCCTTATTAAAGCTCAAAAACAAATTTCACTTTAAAAATTGATTTTTTTTAAAGATTTGAGTCTCAAATCGTTAAGAATTTGAGGGTCCCATCCTTAATTATAATTACATTTCAGGAAAATATATGGAAGTTAGTGAGTATATTAGTTACAAGAGCCTAATTTGTTGTTTAGTTCTGTAATTTAAAGTATTTTGGTTTGACAGAGAACGTACTCAGGGAATGCGGGTTGGACATGCCTGGTCTAGATAAAAGTATTGATTTTTTTAAGTTGCCAGTAAGCAATATTTGTTGTGTTGGGTGTTTTATATTAGTTTAGGCACAAATTAGCAATAGAGAAAAAAAAACACTTGCCTGTAAACTCGAGACTATATTTACTTACCATACCAAGCTGTTAATAATTTATTACAAGAGGAAAAAGTATTTTTTTAAATATGTACAAGAAAAAATAAATTCACCATAATAATATGAATTTAAAGCGATGTTAAGAATATTTCATGAATAGTAACAAATGTCTAGATAAATATTAAATGGAAGCTCTAAATTACACATTTAATTTCATTGACAAACAAAAAATATACAAATAATACACATGTTTTGAATACTATTTCTAGTGTTGTAAATTTTTAGCCAACTGACACGCTCAAACTAATTTAAACCTCCTATTACTGTATTATAAGTCTTGTAATCTCGAAACAATTACATCACACACATCAATCAACCAACTCTTGTTCATATGATGACAGAAATTGATCTTGGTCAACTGAAACAAACAAGAAAATAAATAGTCACACAAAAGTAATTTAAACTTGTGCAAAAATCCTTTAATTTGGTTGTAAATATAGGATACTCGATTTAACAAAAAATAGTGCTGTATTTAAAATGATTGGCCGATGATCAGATTCAGTATCAGCACAACACTAAATATTTCACCTGAATGAGCATTCATATTTCTTAATTATATAATGCTACACCATTAATGCAATGTGATGCTTAGACATTGTAATTAAAATACTATCTTTGCCACATCAACTATGAATAAAGCATCCAATTGGTGATGCGGCATCTGATGTGTGTGTGTTATTTCTATAACAAAGAAAATAAAAAAGTCAAGTGAAGATATCACTTTATAACGACTGTGAATAAACAAAAGAGAGACAATGATTAAGTACAACCTTTCATCCATGGGCTTGTGAAGCAGGTCATTCATACCGGCTGTGTCTCGACCTCTTACCGGTGGCGGGGGAATGTGCTGATCTTGAACTACTAGAAGACTCCCTGTAATGACGAGCAGATTTTCTTCTTGATGAGGAAACCTCAGAATTGGACCGTGATCGTCTCCTCCGATAATTTTCTGAATAATAATAATTGCTGTCCTCACCCCTCCGCTGAGGGGAGGGAGATTGTGAAGACCTCTCATAACGTTTGCTGTTCCTTCTATATTCTCTAGGTGATTGACTTTCTTGTTGATGGAACCGGGTACTACTGCTATACTCATACCTACTCTCATCTCTATAATTCCTATGCTCAGATTCATCTTTATACCTTCTTCGTTCTGGATCTTCCCTACTTTCATTTTTATACTTCCTTTGTTCTAAATCTTCCCTACCCTCATCTTTATACCTCCTTCGTTCAACATCTTCCCTACCCTCATCTTTAAACCTCCTTCGTTCAACATCTTCCCTACCCTCATCTTTATACTGCCTTCGTTCAACACCTTCCCTACCCTCATCTTTATACCGCCTTCGTTCAACATCTTCCCTACCCTCATCTTTATACTGCCTTCGTTCAACATCTTCCCTACCCTCATCTTTATACCTTCTTCGTTCTAGATCCATTCTATTCTCATCTTTATATTTCCTTCTTTCTAAGTCCTCTTTACTTCCATCTCTATATCTCTTTCGTTCAAAATCCACCCTAGTCTCATCTTTATACTTTCTTCTATCTCTACTGTGGCTACGATACGACCCACTTCTACTTCTACTATGAGTTCTGTTCTCTCGCCGACCCTTGTCTCTATTTCTACTATCCTTCATTGATCTCTCTCGTTTCTTCTCTTTATGATGAACTGACTTTTTACTTGAATGATCCCGATCACTACTCCCACTGCGACTTCGCTTTTTCTTCTTTTCTTTTCTTCTCGACCTGCTATCGTGTTTACCCCCCTTTGAACTTTTCCTTGAACTACGTCTACTTTCTGATGAGCTTGATTGAGAAGAACTACGAGAATTTGAACCAGGTGAAGGGTCCTGATCACTTGAAGGTTCATTTTCATCAGAGCTGTCAGCGTTTGCCTTTGATCTCTTAAGCTTGCTCTTACGTTTGTAATCATCATCAACTTCAGCTTTCACATCAGTGCTGCTAATTTCTCTAGAAGCCCTTTTTATAGTAGGAGACATAAAATTAGCTTTTTCATTATTTTCATTTAGCAATCTGGGTTTAAGCTCTTCTTGCTCTTCTTTGTCAGAACCTAAAATTATTGTAGGGTAATTAATACACAAGCAGAAAATAAAGTCAAAACATAAAATGTAGAAAACATCTTAAAATAGTATTAATGTCAATTAAAAATTGGGATAAAATACAGAAAACAAATCAAATACAATTTACTACTTTTGTATTTAACTTAAACCTCAAGTTAGAATACTAAAACATATTATTTTGAGGAACTAACAAAGAAAAAGTCAATATAAAGACATTCAAACTGCAGGAAATTTAGCCCTGGTCACATCCACAATATTTTGTTGACCAATTTATTATTTCCATTCATAATTCTAACCACATCTTAGAGTTAATGATATATTTTTAAAAATTTTTAACGATCATTTTCAGTTATCGATTTGTTACAATGACAAGATTTTCTTTGATATGACTTCACTGTGAATCATTACACCCTATATTTTATATCAAGCCCACTCCACTCATTAATACAAAACACCTCCACTTCTGATACTACAGAAGCCACCACACTTACATAAAGTTATACCTGTGTTTAACTTTAATTATAATAAAAAAAACTGTTAAAAAATTAGCATTTTACCTTCTATGAACATTTTAATTAATTATACACATAAGAATCAAAAATATTTCCAAGCCTTTCATTTTATTATATTTCTTAAATAAAATATTAAATAACAATCAGCATTTTCTTCTTCTCCACCTATAGAAAACCTGAACAATGTGGATATAAGGACAAATGGTTCTCACACCAATCAAATTGTATTCATTATTGTGGTAGTACTCACCATCGTGAGCCGCTGGTCGTTTTGAATCAGTTTGTTGGTTTTCTACCTGTCTCTCTTCGTTGCTCTCTTCACCATCTTCATCGTCTTCACCGCCTGCATCGTCCTCAGCAATTTGATTCTCGCGCTCCTCTTCTTCCTTAAGGCGAGCCTCGATCTCACGCTCCACTTTCACAAATTCCTGCTTGCGTTTTCTTATCTGATCCTATATTAGGTAAAGATCTTCAAAAACATATTCTTTTGGTGGTAAAGCAAATTAATTGTGTCACCTCAATGCTAAATTATCAGCATGTATAACTTAGTAGGAGCAATGAGGATTCTTTAAATTCTAAACAAAGTAAAATAATATACATATAATTTAAGATCATTATATTTGATAGTTGCAAACCCAAGATTAAAGAGCTTAGCTAATGAACCTTGAAAATAAACATGGTGCATTACCTTGCAGTCTTTGGAAAAAAAATTCTAGAATAACAGGTATTTGTGATAAACATTTTTTTTTGTCACCTGGTTTAAAAATGAATTTGTTTGATATGTGAAAATATTCTGCAACACATGTTATAAATTTGGCCAACAACAGTTCCTTAAGTTCAACAGAAAATTAAAACAGACAATATATGGAATGTTTAACAAGCTAGCATCTTTGAAACAGGTGACACCAAATTAGATGCACATTACCTTGAGTTCTTCATCTGAATCAAGACCGTTTGTGCGTCGTGTGGGAACATCATCTTCACTCTCAGATTCCTCATCACTGTCACCGTACATTCCCAGGCCTGTGCATGGGAACAGTCCACACTGTTATTACTTAACAAAGCTCATGTCTGATTCATGACAATGTTCAGAAATCAGAAATTCTCTTAATCACATTTTATGTAAAATTGAGAAAACTTTAAGATTACTTCATCAACATTACACAAACAAAAGAATGTAAGAGCAAATTAATGTGCGACAATGGGCATGGCTTTCAAAGGTTGGTATTTCAAAGTTAATTCAAGTAAATACATTTAGGTAAATGTTGAAATTATTTATTAAATAGATCTACCAAGAATAAATAAGAAATAAACCAATAATTTGAAAATATGATGAAAAATAAAAATAAACCACCTAGCCCAAAGTTAATAATTTCAACATTTTTATTGAATGTAATTTTTAGGTTAACTTTTAGTTGGTACTCCTTACATACATGCATACCTAATTACACCGTTCCCAAAAGAAACTGTGCATATAGCTAAAAAAAACAAACAACTCCGTACTTAATCTGTTCTCCCTAATTTTCTTCACACTTCCCTATCCTTGCAAACTCCCTTCCCTTCAACAACATCCATACACCGAGTCACGCATGCTCTTTTTCACACATTCATCTACAACATTTAACATGTCCTACCCGTTCATTATGATCCACACACTCTACCTTAATATATTTGCTTCGTCACTCAACTCATACTTATCCTATCAATGCAAACTAATGTAACATGCTTCTTTCACATTGACCTATTGGATTCTCTTTCAAATCGGACTCCTTCTATACCCACCCATCCATCAATGATTCTGTCGATAAGAGTTTTTCCACTTACATTTCTTTGATATCTTATTCCAACCACATTCCCCTTGCTCTTGTGTTTCTCCTGACAAACCCACTCTTCAAATCCATAAAATAATGTTGGTGTTAACACACTTTTATATACTGCCATCTATGTCTCTTTTGGTACATCATTCTTTGCAATAGTCCACATACATGCAACTACTCCCAGAGATGTATTTGCCTGTATGTGGATTTCACCATCTTTCCTTCTATTTTTACAGACCATTCAGCCAAGATACACAAATCATCAACTTGTTGTAACAGTTTTCCATTTATACTAAGCCAACAATAATTTCCTTATCCGTTCTTATCAAAAACTATCACTTTAGTTTTGGAGACATTTATACGAAGATCCATTCTGCCTGTTGCCACATTCAATGAGTCACTTTCATTCTCAGCCATTAATTCAGCATCATCTGCATATAGAAGTACAATCACATCCACAGTGTACATTTGTACATCAACCTTATCCTCACAAGAATCCTTCATACACTTATTCATGAATACATTAAACAACCATGGAGACATAACACAAACTTGTTTCCTGTTCAGTGTCAAACCATTTGCTCTAAGTTCCATCCATCCTAACACACGCTTTACTTCCATTATACAGCGCCATAATTGCATTTACTAACCATGCATCCACATCATACTCCCTAAGAACATTTCATAACATACTCCTATTTAACTTATTGTCCGCTTTTTCCAGATCAACAAATGCCCAATAAACTTTCTTCCTTACTGCCATTCATTTCTCAATCACTTGGTGCCATGCTAATATCTGGTCCATGCGACCTCAATAACACATTACCATTCTTGTTTACCCTGTCAACAGCATACCTTCCTAACACACTCTCTGACTCTGGGTACTAACCCATCCATTCATATCTCCTAACAAGATAATTCTTTCACCCACTTCACATGCATTCAAGACTTCATTGAGCTCATTCCAAAAACTCCATTCTCACTCTCTCTCTTCCTCACCCTCCACCAGAGCATAATCAGCAACCAACATAGTTCTATGAATGCCTATTTTCAAACATATCCATAAGTCTAGATGACACCAATTCATACCTTCTCACAAACAGATTAGCTGTTGGGCCTAGGATTAAACCTACTCCCGGACTTCCCCTTACCCACATTGACAGGTTAACATCACTCGTCATCAAAACATCTTTCCCTTTCCGCTTGGTTTCACACATACACAGAACATCATTTCCTCTAATAGTTCATTCTCTTTACCATGCGTGTCTTTCATATTCCACATTCCGAGTTCATGTTCTCAACAGATGCATCCTTCAGTTTTAACCTCAGCTGTCGATAATAGCTTTGGCTATCCGAGGCTAATATTCCAGTTTCTTTTAGTAATCAGTTTAGAGTAGACTGGCCTTGATTGTACCCTCAGCCATGACAGTATTCACTGCTTAAGGTAAGAATACTGTACAGATTGGTATGCTCTAGACAAGTTTTAAGTTATCAGAATGCATAGGCAGCTCGTGTGTACTAAATATGAGGTGATTGATAAAGTGAAAACAATTAAATTGCCTGCTTTGACCTTTTTAATTTATTAAACTTAATTAAGTTGTGTATTTCAACCAAAAATTACATATACCTTTTAAATTGTTACATTTGGAAAAAGGTAAAGGAAAGGTGGATAGAAATACATAAAAGAAAACGAACACAATGGCTTTTATAATGAAAAGAACAACACAATTCACACTTAGCACTGCTGCCACTGTACAAGTAGATAATGGCTGCCTCTTAAAGAAAATTGATTGTTACTGCCCAATCCTCCAACTTTGGTTTCATTCCATCAGAACTCATAAGGAGGTAAAGTAAGTCGAGTGATTGGGTAGTAATAATCAATTTTCTTCAAGAGGGAGCCATTACCTCTTTCTCCAGTGGCAGCGATGTAAAGTGTGAACTAAAACTAAACTAAAAAGTTAGAAGAGGTTTTCTTCAAAGCGATATATAAATATTCTCTGTGAATTGGTGAATTTGACAAACTATTATTACTTTTATTGGTTTGTTTTTGCAGTATTTGTCACATTTATTAGTGAGTTATTCTGTTAAATCTTAACTCACACACAGCATCAATACTCTACTGAAAATTAACTACTTGGTGAGAGGCAAAACCAATTTTTTGAGTGATCTATTAAAAGCCATGCTGGGAATCTCAGAACGAAACCTTTAATTGGTGGGCAAGTGTGATACTAACTTGATCTAAGCTGTTGGTTAACAATATTATATTGATTTTCTCAAAAACCAAAAATAATTTTACAAATATTGGTATTGACAGCAAGGAAAAACATCAAAGCACAAAAATATTGAATACTACTTGTAGTGTGTTTCAACTTTCATTTTCACCATCGAAAATAAATTACAGAAATTTTTACTTATCTAAAATTTTGTATAGCTCCAATATTTTAATTTGTATAATTGTTCAGTAGAATAATGTTAACAAAACATACAGCAAGACAATGTAATATTTAAAATCCATAAGAACTATGATTAGCCCTTTCACAATTTGATTACATTATTTGACTTGGCTTGTATTCAGGCATAATGCACATATTTGGTTGCTTATACAATTTTAATCGCATATCTTGTTTAGCAATGAGATGGTCCAATGGATGAATAATTTTGTATTTATTTTTACCTCTATAACATCTTTTTGAATTCAAAATGGAGTAGTTTGTGTAAAGTGTATTCCCTCTTCTTCTTTTTGTTTGATAAAGGCAACAATGCTAAGATATTACACAATTTGTATTAAAATTTGTGATTATTTCTACTAAAGAAGACAGAAGAAAGAAAGAAGATGTCACCTTTGTGCACTGGATTCTTCCCAATTTTTTCATCTTTTCTATGTGGGTTTTCTTGGTTAAATTTACACTTATTAGTTTATTTTTATTAATTTCCATTATTATAAAACTGCGTAACTTGCTAAGATAGCTCATGGCTCCACAATGTTTGGCAACCTTAAAAACGTGATATCACCATAAGAAATTGTACAAACATCAAAGACAATCGCGCCCCGATTAAAATAACTATCCACAAAACTATGTCATACTCAAGAGATAAATAATTAATCATGAAGTAAAATAATTATGAATCTAATGCTTGTGATCTACAAAAATAATTATTAAAAGTCAACATTGAGAAAAATGTGGAAGATAATTAAATAAAGAGGTTTCCAAACTTGATTTAACCTAAATCATCAAATAGGAAAAATGGACTATATAGTTTTACAGTATATGTATACATATCCTATCTCTGGTAGGAGAGGTGGTTGGGTGGTAGGTGACAGCTAGTTTTAGGTTCCTTATTGCAAACATTGACTTTATAAAATGGCCAAAAATGTGCTTACATAATACTTGAAAGCCCCCTTAACTCATTTGAAGAACAAAATATATTGAATAGCTGAGAAGCTAAACTGAATAAATGTGTGTATGTCTTTGTCTAAAATTAATTGTTTGTAGTGAAACACATCAATATAAATTTTTTAAGTACGAATGATTTATAAATTTAGAAAATAATAATGTTGTATGAATGAGATAAAATTTGTAATAATGTTTGTGAATGTGGTTGGTTTATAATCTATTTTCTAATTGTTTAATTTTTAAGATCTATTTTATTTATCTCTTTTAAATTTAAAATATTCCTTAATTATAATTTTTGTGACCTGTTAAAGTATAAGACAAGGTGTAACACTTTAACTTCGCTAGCATAAAGACATTTAAATAAATAAATATTATATTTTTTGATTTGCGGTTGTGGCAACAAGAGATATTATAGTGCATGAAATAATAAAGTAAATAGTATTATATTTACATTTGTATTTCGTTATGACAGGCCAACAAAATAAATAAAGGTTTTATTAACTCAGAGAAAGAGTCATACAAAATATTAGTTTTAAAATAAAAGATTTTTATTTTGTAAACAACACATGGATGCAACCGAAGAAGGTTTGTATGACATCATAAACCACTCTTTTCTCGGCTGGTTAGCCATATTAATCTAAGAAGAAAATTCAGTATTTTACGAGCTCTCATTTGATAAAATTTAAAAAAAACTATAATCAAAAACAAATGGTTTGTTGTGAAAATTTGACTGTCAAACGTAACAACTCACATATCTTGCAGATCACAAGTTTTGGCAAATGGAAATGTTTCCTTGCTGTCACCCCCTTTCCTACCATAGTTAGGGTCTATTTATATAACCATAGTCGATAAGTATTAATTTATCTGCAAGTGGGAACAGGAAGTAGGACGTGAGATAGTAGATAAACCAAGATTGAGATGGTATGGGCATGTAATGAGGATGGATAAGGGGAGGATGCCATAGCAGGGTGTCCAGCTAATTTCCAACTTTTCCAGTCACTATATTACAAACATTATTTAATTAAGATCGCAACTTGATGCAATAATATTTTCAGACAGATACACATTCCAAAAGAGTGGCACTCTATGAAGGGTTTCAGCCTAAAGTGATTAACTTTGGGGTAGAGCGATTTAAGTTAGAGTTCAGTAAGATCATAATGAGACATTAAAATACCACCTTGCAGGGATACAGTTTAAAAGCTAAAGATGCATGGTAAAACGGTGGAAATATGACACAAATATCCCATGTTAACTTTAAGAATTAAAATGAGTATGCTCAAATGTGTTAAAAGAGATTGTGGTGTATATTATCTAGAAAAAAATGTTATTTTTACTATTGTATATAAAATTTGAGGTTTTTTTTTATTAGTGAATGTGTGAAAATTCCAGAAATTAAATGAAATTCCCTGACTTTTCCCTAACCAAGCAAATTCCCTGCATTCCAGGGGTAATTTGTGAGAGAGCCCAACATAGAGGGTGGTGAAACATATTGAGTCAACAGACCATTATCAATAATATTAAAACTAGGGACAAGAATAGTTTTTTTGCAAAGTCATCATCCTTGATACACCCAACCAGAATCTAACTCCAATTTCCCTGTCATCAACAGTCTATCCTATTGTGAGAGTGACACCTTATAGACCACTTGACCACCAAAACGAATTAAGATCCCATTAATTTTCATAAATTGATAAAAATGACACCTATTTGTGGCTGTGAGTACAGATTTTCCCAAGACTTTAATCAAAATTTAAATATAATTTTCAAAACAAATTGATCACAAAACAAAAACATCAAAGATTGCTACACAAAAGTGCATGCACTTTTATTTTTGTTTTCTTATACTGCTATTTATGTTGGCTGAGCTTTATGCATAGAATATACATTAATTCAAAAAACCATGGTTAGAATTACCTAAAATGTCATACTCTTGATGAATGCTCAACTCAATTTGAATCCCAGCTAGTTGCATTCAAGTTGGTTTAAAAAATAATAATTAATTTTCAATGGAATTTTCCCAACCAAGCAAATGCCTTAAAATGTACATTTGTAGTCTAGTCTTCTTAAATTGGTTTAACAAGTAATACATATCACACCAAATTAATCCATACATACAAGCTAAGTGTTATTTATGTTTAATGCTGCCTTATGTCTGAAACCAAACCAAGCGTCGTATATAATGCCATATTTTTTTCAATTCTAAGACACACTTTTTTTTCCATTTAAACATCTCTTAAAATGGAGTGCATCTTAGAATCATAGTTCTTTTTCGACTAACTCTCTTAATGACTATATATATTATGGGATGAAGAAGATAAAGATGCCTCAGAAGAATCAGAATATAAATGTGAAGTAGACTTTAATATTGATTCAGAAGGAAGTGATGAATAAAATACCAACTTATAAATTAGGTGCTATTGTTGCTAGTGAATTGAGTTCTGTAATCAAAATATTTCTTCTAAGATATCGAGCATTTTATTTCAATTTATTTTCCTAGAATAAAAGCTTTTTTTTATGTTGATGGTACTGAAAAATTAAGGTGCATCTTAGGATTGAAGAAATACAGTATATCATGCTTGAGGGATGTTGCCAGATTGGATATAACCTAGTTAAATTGTTCTTGAAAGGTCTCCAACTTTTTTTTTGTGCTCCGCGTCTTACTATCCATCTGGGCTATCTACATATTCACACTAATAGGATGGGTATGAGGTAGATAAAATATATCAGAATTTGAATGGGGAGAGAGTGAGAACAATTTAGATGAAAAAAACCTTTGGTGCACTCTGCCATGATTCAAATTTCAACCACCTTGTCACCGGCAAATCAAGCCAAACAAGTTTAACATCTTAGCCTGCATTTCCAATGATATGGGTACCCCCAAAATCAATTTGATCAAACATACACAGGAAAATGAATCTCAAGTAACTTTAAAATGACATTTTTAACATTACAAAGATCAGAAAAATCTAGTAAGCCGTATCACACTCTTCTAGCAAATCCACAAGCTTACAAAGACTGAAATAGTCTGTAAATACAAATATTAAATTAAAAAATAAAATAAAAATAATACTTTACTTACCCAGTTTACCTGTCAAAGATGCTAAAGCCTGGGTCTTCCTCAGTTGCATAGCTGGAGCTTTGTCATAAATAATCAAACGTTTAGTACATGTGAAGCATAGCCAACAAGTGTTTCACAACAACAAAACACATCATGAGAATTAAAAACAGACAATGTGACAATTTTGCCAGCATGCGTTTCACCACCAAAAATTATTTGCAAACAACCCATAACTTACATAGAATGTAAATATAAATTTAACAAACTCATACAAGGAAATGGTATGCAATTGAATTACAAAAATATCACAATTAAAAATGGGAACATAGCCAAAGGGGATCAAAATTGATGTCATAAGGAAACTGAACATGTACTGTTTTTATTGCTTACAAGGTTGCACAGTTTCTAAAAAATAACTCAAATCATTGTCCTACTTCATAAGTTGATATTTTCTAAAGATCTTTAATAATAGAGATCTATTGAGCTATACCTTGATAATGGCTGTCTATATTTAAGAGCTCTTTAGGACTAAATATGCTTCTCAAACAAATTTTAATGACCAACACATTTTAAATGTTCACAGTCTAATACATGAAAGACTCGTGCCCTAAAAATGCACTTATTATCAAGGCAGTTAGTTTCAATGTACCTTTTTATTTTCGCACCGCATCTTACTACCTGTTCAGACTATATGTTGAATATGTACTAATTGCACTAATGAGTTAGGGACGAGGAAGGTCAAATTCAGGGGATAAACCATTTTGGAAAAACCACCCTCAGTACACCTGACTGGGATTTGAAGCTCAATCTCCCTGTCATCAGCAGTCTAGTCTAACACCTTAGACCATATGGCCAACGAAGCAGGTCAATGCACTATTAATCACAGACCTATTTTATTATTTGATAAAATAAAGACTTATATGAAAGTGACCAACTTCGGACCTTTCAAAACCTCAAGTAGCCCAATATATTAATATTCTATTATTGTTTATAGACATGGACGGGACCTCAAAATACTATCTTCAATAAATAATTTATGACATTAAAAATTGAGATACACAAATTTTACTTTAGATAAAAAAAATTGTTTTATTTATTTATATTAGTGAAATACTAAAATAAATCAAAAATGACAGTATTTAAAATATTTGATTGTGGGTGGGATTTGTATGAACATCAAGACTTACTAATGAAACATAAATAACATTTAAACCAATGTGTCCCTATAGGTTTGTATTATATTACATGTGCTATCACTCAGTGATTACTACATTTTGTAGTTGGTACTTGTAATGAGAAGACAGCGTGGAGAGTTGTTCTATAGGCGCGGTGCAAAAGAGAAGTGCCTTTAAAGTGTAAGGAAGTGTTGTACTGGAGTACTTTGTACCTATTGTCATATATACAGCAGAAACATTGAAAATGAATGTAAGAGACTAGGAAAGTGGAGACCATTGGAATGAAGTTTGTGAGGAGAATGTTAGCCGTCACGAGGAGAAACAAAATCGGGAATGAAGTTATCCGGAAAAGAGTGAGATGGTATGGGCATGTAATGAGAATAGGGAAGAAAAGAAGAGGATGCCAAAGAAAATTTTGGAAATTAAGTTTGTAAGAAAAAGACCGCAAATGAGGCCAAGAAAGAAATGTGAACAGATAATAGAATTGTGCAAGTGAGAGGAGAAGGATGGCAGAAGGATAGCGAAAGATGGAGGCATTTTACTAAATTGACCCGGCCACAGGCTGTAAACAGTTAATGATGATGATGATGATGATGCTCAAGATCTAAATGCCCGGGAAACTAAAGGTAGCTGATATAAGAGCATATAATAGATCTTTGTGAAACAAAGTGTAATTTAATAGAGAAGTCACAACACAAATTGTAATGACGTTTGTATTTTCCTCCCCCCTGTTTGTTTTCCTATTGCCGGACAGATCCGCCCAGTAGTGTTATAGGCCCATTTGGTTTCTAACATATATGAATTTGTGCTCGAACTAGCACCTTAACCCGTAGTTAAATAAATGATATGTACTTTCAACATTAAAATTGTCAAACCAGTCATAAATAAATAATCCAACTGATATTATTCCATTTAGGCCTACATGTGACTAATATATTGGGGGGAACAAATGTGTTAAGAAGAAAATAAATATAGAGTGGAAAGGATCTCAAATGTTTGGAAAAAAAGTCTAATGCTCTGGAATTTATTAATTCCCTGTAGGTTAAGCAGGATTGGCTATTTCCACATAAGTTTAACAGAGAGAGGAGGGGGTTTGTGTGTGAACAAAGTGTTTTATATCAAACTAATGTTCTATGATTAAAGAAAATATATATTATTTAATTTAAAAATAAGGGGCTATAACTAAAGCACTTCAAAATTAATTGATCTAACTACAAATTAACTTACATAGTTTTAAAGACAACACAATAAATGTTACAACCCTAAAGAGCAGGCGTGTCAAAATCGTTTGATCAAAGGGCCAAATTGAATATTAAAATATGTGTATTGTCATTATCTTAAGTAAAACAATTATAACTTTGTAACTTATTATTAAAAAATTAAAAGAGTGGGCTCCATGTATTAAAAAATAAGACAAACCCTATAGTTTCTATCAAAAATTTGAAAACTTTTATTTGCAACAATGGTGTTAATGTCGAGCTTTTAATATTATGCCAATCATTTTTATAGTTGTTGACAAATGTGTGTTCATAAGCAGGGATAATTTCAAGTGAGAAAACAACTGTTGTTGCCAAATATAAAGTATATTTTGTGAACAAATTCAACAGTTCAAAGTCGAGGAAAGAGTAAAAATTTGGTACACCAACCTCACATACCAGAATTCTCTAAATTATGTCAATTTATCAAATATCACATTACAAAATGTATTTCCTCAAAGTTTATTAAAAAAGAGAATAGAGTTGCATTGCAAGATGGTTCATCATAAGGTTTGTCGACCGTGAGTTTGACATGCCTGCTGTTGATAATACTTCAGAATCCCCAGGTAGAGAAATAAGGGAATGAGATTATACACACACACAAAAAAGTTTAAATATACAAACTTATAACATCAAATATATAAAGTTTTGTTTTTATAGTTAGGTTCTCAGTTGAATATAATTCCTTTTTTACATCCACTACTGTTTCTAGCTTATGGTCTGGGTCAGTTTTTATTCAAGCCATATATTTTCCATTATCAGCTGGCTAGGGCTGTCGTAGCTTCATATGCCTTATAATCTAACTCAAGACTAGAACAGACACAACATCCAGCCCCTGGCCATTAATTCATCACTGTGAAAGTGTAAACCCACAGTTCACCAATCACAATTTTTTTGCATAAGCCAGGAATCGAACCTGGGACTCTTAGTTCAGTAGACAGACGCGCTACCAATTGAGCTAATATGTTGGGTAATTCATATTTATTTTGAATATAATTCCTATTAATGCTAAATCGTTGTTAAATCATCTTGTAATTTTATAAAACGGACAAATGACTGTGTACAATGCCAAAACTGGACCATTTTTTTTTATCTTTACTGAGGTTGGATCTCAAAGATAATTCTATATATTAAGCTAATCTGATTGAGTCCAAGCAAATCCATCAAGTCCACATTCATACCAACCATATTAAACTTAAATCAAAAAGCCAACAAATTAATTTGTTCGTATCACTTTTTCCTGTATTGTCTCCCATGTAAAATATTTTGTACTTTCAAGAGAGAAAAATAGCTATATACAATAGCTCACTATAAATATGCAGACTTGAAAATATTAATAAAGAGTAAATTTTAAAATTACTATTAAATTTCTCTTCATATAGTAAATCTGAAGAAGTTTCCTGCAAAGGTGAAAAATATATATTTTTTCTTTTGTTTGAATTTATTATTAGTGTGTTATCTACACAAATTTTAATCCCACCATCTCTTAGTGTACTGGTTATAACTTCCAATTTGATATCTCTGTACAAAGTATGTTTATTAAAACTTGATCAGAATGAAGCCATGAGCTTCTAATTTTATCATCCAACCATGTACTATTGGAATGGACGGGAAGGCTAAGTTTGGACTAAAATAATAAATCTGAAAAATAAAAATAAGCCTAAATTATTAGGAAGATATTTTAAATTCTTTTCCCATTTCCTGTGCAGTTCCCGTGAGAAATTATCATTTTCCAAATTAAAAATGTAATTCCCACACAGGCCTAGTTGAAGAATAAGTTTAACTATCCTCCAAACTTAGAGCTCACTTGTGAGACACAGAGGTTGGTTAAAGGAATGTAAAATTTTGTGAAAAAATAGCAGCAGTTCTTTTACAACCCAATGGATAAATTGATATGTTTATTGATAATGATTAATGAAGCTCTATTATGTTGTTTATGTCAGCCATAAAAATTAAATAATGTAGACTTTTCACAAAACTTATGAATGTAGCTATAATGAATGCTATACAAAATAATCAGGGTTATTTGTTGTAAACACAATTTATCCTTAAGGACTTTCAAGGTTTGAAATCATTCATCTCACATAATTAATCCAGACTTTAGAAGGAATTTACAGACACACTACTTCTTTTACAGTACTTTACACTTAATTTACACGTACATGTTCCAGTTATGCACCATATTAAATAGTTCAGCAAGAGTCTCACTGTAAATAAAGGTACAAATTATACCAAATAAAATTTTGGTGTATCTATTAGGAATAAGACTCTCGAGTTCAATGACCTCCAAGTTATTAAATGATAAATGTCGACGAATGCTGAAGAGTAAGGTGGAACAGGTAACTAAAAGGAGAGCTGTACCTTTAGCTCTAAATTTATTCAATACTTGCTGCGCAACACCCTCCAACTCCTCCGTTGTTACTTCTAACAAAACTTCGGTGAGAAGGCGACGAACACGTATCATCTGTAAAACAATAATGGCTTGAAACTTTGAATTTTTAAAATAAAGAGGAATTACTATGAATTGAGAAAAATATCACAATAAGATCCAGGAATATTTTATATCGCAAAAGATACCAAGTTAAGAGGCATGGCTACTTTACTATCAGCATATTTAAAACTGAGACTACAAAAGTTTGGTTTAAGTGACTTCTAAAACTAAAGATAGTAGTGTGTCCCATACCAAATCTTTCAGAGTTTAGAATATTTGGGATGGGCTCTAAAATTATTGAAAGCTTAGTAATACTCCCAACTTGAGGATTCAAAACCAATTTCTGATTCATTCATCCTCATCATGGTTTCCAGCCTGTGACCGGG
Source organism: Timema douglasi (assembly GCA_901482245.1). Classification (NCBI taxonomy): domain Eukaryota; kingdom Metazoa; phylum Arthropoda; class Insecta; order Phasmatodea; family Timematidae; genus Timema; species Timema douglasi. Next base: position 118,226 of record CABEEJ010000707.1, on the reverse strand, counting down.
TCAGTTTAGTAAAATGCCTCCATCTTCCTCTATCCTTCCACTATTCTTCTTCCTTTAATCACTTACATTCTTATCCTCCAACTTGCAAACTTGCTGTCTTTTCCCTACATTCTTCATTTATATCAGTTTCTTTGGTATTCTCTCCTTTTCTATCCTCATTACATGTCCATACCATTTCAGTCTTGCTTCCTCCACTATCTCATGTACTCTCTGTAGCTCCACTCTTCCACAAATAACTTCTTTCCTCGTTTTGTTTCTCCTTGTGACAGCTAACATGCTCCTCACAAACTTCATTCCTATAGCCTCTATTTTCCTAGTCTCTCTTACATTCAATGTCAGTATTATATTTGAAAGAAGGTATAAGAAAGGTGGATAGAAACATATAAAAGGGGGATGAACACAATATGGCCTTTACAATGAAAAGAAGAACACAGTTCACACTTTACACTGCTGCCAATGGACAAAGAGGTAATGGATGTCTCTTAAAGAAAATTGATTGTCACNACGATCAATTTTCTTTAAGAGACATCCATTACCTCTTTGTCCATTGGCAGCAGTGTAAAGTGTGAACTGTGTTCTTCTTTTCATTGTAAAGGCCATATTGTGTTTGTCCCCCTTTTATATGTTTCTATCCACCTTTCCTATACCTTCTTCCAAATATAATACAATTACCTCATATAGCGAAAAGAGGTTTTCCTTATAGAGTTATTACATTCAATGTCGATGTTACTGTTGCATGTGTGACTATGGATACAAAGTGTGCCCTGTTCAACACTTCCCTTCTCCATAACACGTCTCTCACACACTTATAGAGCCACTCTCCCTGCTGTCCTCTAATTATTAAATCATCTTATTTCCCACCGTTTCAAGATATTTTACACCTTTCTCAGTTCTACTCCATCCAACCTTATAGCTTTACTAGTCCTTATCCTCTTTCTTGTCATTATCATCTCTTCACACTTCGCCATGCCAAACACCCTTTCAGTTTCCCATTCCAATCCTGTAGTTTATCTTCCTTCTCTCCCCATACCATCAAGTCATCAACAAATATCAAGGCTTTCATTCTTTTCCTCCCCAAGTTTCCTTGCCACTTTATCAATGACCATTTCCATTTCCATTACAAATAGTTGTGTTGCGAGAGCACTTCCGGCTTCATTCAATATCTATTTAGAACCACTTGGTCCACCCCTTCTTCGTCAGATTAAAGATGAGTTTTTTTCTGATTTTTGTGTGGTTAATTTAGCCCAAATAATTATAGAACCAACATAACAACCATACTTCAGACCATAAACTTACCATGTAACTGAATTTAATGAACATAGTGGTTTTTTTAAATATTTTATTCCTATTTACATTTTCTGTAGCAGCTTGAGAAATAATGTGAATAAAATAAGAGCTAAAAAAAACTCAACGCCAGTAAGAGAAAAATAACCTTTAAAGTTTATTATATCACAATTCAATTTTAGTATTTGGGATTTGTATAAGAAATGAAGATTAGAATTTGAGTAGAGTGGATCAGTCCCATCTCTAATAAATAATTAAATACAATTAATGGATTTCTTTATTACAAGTATCAAATACATTATCACTTGTGATTCCAACACAGAAGATGGTAAGACTGACTTTAGTGGACAGTTTGAAACTCACATGATCCTGCATTATCTCCTCACGAGACCTGGTATCTTGAACTGCAGGCTGTGGAGGTGAGCCTCCAGGACTATCAACATTACTAAACCTCGATTGTCTTTTATGGCTGGGAGATTGTGAAGTGGTGGGGCTTCCCGGCTCATCCTCGGAGTCACTATCCTGAAATAATAACAATACTCGTCAAAACCAAGAGTGCAAACTCCTCTTGTTGCTTATTTTTATCTAGAACTATATTTTCAAAGAAATATTAGCTTAATAAAATGTTAATTTTATTGACTTTTTACCAAAACAGTGTAGAAACACTACAATAATGTAAAGTGACGGTAAGGAAGCCAACCTGAAAGGATAGTTAGGTTAGACCTAGATATAAACAAACACACTTCTCTTTTTCTTTCTCTTACACTTACCACTTCTTCAAAGTTCCACAGCTGCACATTGTTTTGAATTTTAGGACATATTTATTTTTCATATAAAGATACATTAATGAAAAAGTAATATTCCCAAAAATTAAAACGAATGTGCAACTGTGGAAGTTTTGAATAAGTGGAAAGTGTAAAAGTGTAAGAAGAATTAGATAAGTGTGTTTGTTCCTATCTAGGCCTAACCTTACTTTCCTTTCAGGTTGGCACCCTTCCCTATCACTTACTTTACATCACTGTACAGTGTTTCTACACTGTCGTGTTATACATTTACAAGCCATCATGCGATTATTCATTTTATTAACTTATTTTTGAAATTGTTAGAGTAATTTTAATGCCCTTAAAGACATGAGTGGTGAAACCATTTTAATTATTTTTTATTTGAGTGTTGTTCTTGTTTTTAAATTTAATTTAATTTTATAAGTGTTATATATAATTTAAAAACTGATATTTCCCTTATTTAATTTTTTTTTTTTTTCAAAATTATTTACTATTTATAAAAATGAGTGTCATTCATCTTTTAAGAACATGTGTTTTAATATACTTTCTAACGTTTTAAAATTATGAATATACAATATTCCAACTCGGGGAGCTTTTAGAAATACTCGACTCAAATGAAAAAACCCAAGCTTGCAGACCCCTACTTAACAACTTTGACACATTTAAAAAAAAGTAATAGTTAAGTGAGACTCCCAGAATATATAAATCAATTTTAAAAAACAATTGATATATAGTACATAGAGTAGAAAGGCAATCTTCTGTAATATATCAATATATCTATCATTAATTGATGAACAGGGGGATTGGGCGGTGACGATCAATTTTCTTTAAGAGGCAACCATTACCTTTTTGTCCATTGGCAGCAGTGTAAAGTGTGAACTGTGTTCTTCTTTTCATTGTAAAGGCCATATTGTGTTCGTCCCCCTTTTATATGTTTCTATCCACCTTTCCTATACCTTCTTCCAAATATAATACAATTACCTCATTAAGCGAAAAGAGGTTTTCCTTATAGAAACATCATGTGGTGTAATGATCGATTCCAAGTTTCGCATTTATTGAAGAAAAATAATGAAAAAAACAAAACATTCAAGAATCAGAATCTAGAAAAACATGTAAGCTCAACAGGCATGTTCTATATCTAATATATGTAGATATATTTAATATGGCGTAAATGTAGCACCGAGCATGTGCTATGTTTAATATAAATATATTAAATATAGCATATATATATTATATAGCACCTGCTTGGTGTGTGTGTGGGTGTGTGTGTGTGTGTGTGTGTGTGTGTGTGTGTGTGTGTGTGTGTGTGTGCATATGTGTATATATATATATATATATGTATATATATATACACACAGTGACATTTTCTACACATAATGATATCAACAATGCTTGAATATTTTTCATGAACATAATGAAATGTTATGATAAACTTTTTCTATCACTGCGTCTTACTATCGGATAGGGTTGTAAACTTATGTACTAAGTATGCTAATGGTTTAGGAATAAGGAAGGTTAAATTTAGAGGAAGTGTACCCACGTTTGCCCAAAGAGAAAGTGGGGGACAATTTAGGAAAAATCACCCTCNTGTGTGTGTGTGTGTGTGTGTACGTACATTAGGGATCCACCAGAGTATTTTCGAGCCGAGCCTGAGAGTGTGAAATGTCTACTCAAGTTGGGATCTGGACTGAAGGATTTATGGGTTTGCAATTATTTTGAACTACTTGAAAAAAGTTATTTTTATCCCTGTTGTGAATACATTGGACTCACAACAGGACCTCTGAGAATAATATGGACAATCACTGTTTCGATGCAACCACAAAGAGCTATACAAACCAGTTCCTTCCCAAAATAACACCCACAACAATAACTTTGACTTTTGGTAAACCAGAGTACTCAGAGCATTCCTTAAAGCCACTTGCAACAATTCTCAACTCAGACAATGGGAAGTTGCACAAAAATTGTTAACCAAATCCAGATTAACCCCTGGTTTAAGTCTGAGATAAAACAAAACTTTTTATTATTTATTATTTTAATGATAGTCTTTGTTAGTCTTTTAGATATTTTTAGTTATTAATTTTTCAGCAAGCTATCTATCTATTCAAGCTTCTAGTCTGTTGCATCAATTTGGCAACAATGAAGCTTTCAGTTATGTTTCAAATTCTTCAAGCATGTGGTTTCATATAATATCTTTCTTTGTGTTTTATGTGTCTCTTTCTATGAAAAAGGAATACTTCCGAAAATTTAAACAAAGAATGACTATGAAAGTGTGAAGAAGTGGGAAGTGTTAAGAGTATAAGAAGAAATGAAGAAATAAGTGTGTTTGTTCCTGGTCTAGGCCTAACCTAACTATCCTTTCAGGTTGGCTTCCTTCACTATCACTTACTTATAGTGTGAATGTGTGCAAAACCGATCGTGCTTGAGTGTTGCGTATATTCTCAAGTGTTAATAATTGGTTATATGGTTTTTGACAGCCCTAATGTATTCGCAAGCTAAATAATGTCTATGCTTCAACTTTCTCCAGTATTCTGGTTCCTAGCCCGTCAAAAGAGCAAGGTATTGCTGCATATCAAATTTTTTCATGTGAACATTAATTTTTAATTTACATAACAGCACAAAATGACAAAAGCTGAACATACATGGGTATACTATAACCTTTAATGTTTTCTAATGTCCAAGCTTCATAGCTGAAAGACACAAAATTTTTCTTCAAAGAGATGATGAAGCTGGCATATATGTGAAGCAAAATTAAAGTTGTTGTTGTTGTTATTAATACACGTTTTGTCAGAGGTGAAAGAAGGATTGGCAATAAGATTAATTTGTGCCGGAATGGAGGATTTACCTCCAGCACAGAGATCTGAGACCTTACCCCTAGACCGCCAGACCACCCTTACCAGAAATAAAACGCTTCACTTACAAATTTACTCTTAGCAGGGATGAGAGTTTCTCCCCGACTGTTCAATGAGTTGAGTGCATTCTCTTCCTCCTGTCTCTTCTTCTGTAAGTACACCTCCCTCTCCTTTATCTGTCTCTCTCGATCCAACTTCTTCTGCTTTTCTCGTTCCATTTTCTCCAAACCTTCCCGGATCCAGGCAGGCAACTGACGCCGCTTTGCTGCGTCTGAAAATAATAGGTTATGCTTTGCCTGTACTTCTTTAATGGGTAACTTAACAGGCCGCTAGACACCCTGCAAACCTTTTTTCTCAAATTCAAATCTTAGAAAACATGTTAAGTGTTAACGATTAACTTGAACTTATCAGTTGGACTTTGTTCCGCTCAATTATTATTTTGTTCCCATTAATTCCCAAGTAATACTAAAAAGTATAAATAATAGCTAAATATTATTAATTATTATGTATTAAAATTACAGGAATCCACAATCAAATGAGTGGTAAATTAACATTCTGGGTGTTGGATGTTAGGTTTTCCCTAGAATTATGTTATGCTAAACCACTAATAAAAAAAACAGTGTCAAACATATAGACCAAAATAATGACTTTTGGTAAAAATTGGTTTTTATATTTCGCCAAGAATAAGCAATATAAATATTTTAAGAATTTAATTGAAAAAAAACTTAAAAAATCTTAAATGTGATTTTTATTTTTTTTTGAATCCTCAATTCTAAATCTCTCGAAAGGTTTGAGGTATGTGAGGATTTGAAAGACTAATTAGTTCTATTTCTGTAAGATATCTATGAATAAGCAGATGCATAAACATAAAATTTAAATTTATAAGAGCAATTTTTTTTGAGAAAAAGTTATACTCACACAAATCCAAAAATTTTTATGAATTTTATATACTTTAACAAGTCATAACTTAATTAAATCAAACCAAAATGAGATATTGAGGGACTATGCCATGAAATAATATCTTAAAATAAAATAAAGTTAATCAAATTTGGAATTTCTTTAGATTAAAATGAGGATTCGTAATAATAACATTTTTCAAGTTTTTTTTTTTTAAATCTTCAATTTGAATTCAAACAAATACTAAAACTTGACTTCTCGCACAGCCCTACTTTTAACATGGTAGTTGAACTGAAATTTGTAAATACTAGATAATGTGCTACTAGTCACCCATTATAATATGC
>CABEEJ010000707.1:63220-112028 GCA_901482245.1 Timema douglasi | reverse complement strand
TATATATATATATATATATATATATATATATATATACATACATACATATACATATACACACACACACACACACACACACACACACATTTTCGTGCTATATTCTTTTGATTATCTCAGAACTTGGGTGTCTGGTGGTTAACCCCAGAGCTGACCTTTATTGTGGCTACACAGTAGCATGCACAGCTGAGGAGTTTCTATTGAGTGATTAAAAGTTTTGTCGCATCAAAGAATTATATCCTACAAATTGTGTCACAAACTTTTTTAATGAAACTTCTTATTTAATTCGGTTTAAGTTATAATTTTTTTAATATCGCATCTTATTACTTGTTACGGTTTTAAGCATATGTACTATTTACACAATTTATGGTTTTAGGATTAGGAAGGCTATATTTTAAGGCTGTAGCCAGCCAATAATTTCAGGGGGGTTTAGCAGGTACATCCCCCAAATTCTGTAGGCTAGAAAAAAAAGCTACCTGAAGTATTTTTTATGGTAAAATAACCCCCTAAATACCGGAGGCTAGGACAAATTCTATATAACAAACACATTTAGAAGAGCTCAAGTGTTTTTTATCATGGCAACGTAACACCATAACTGCCAAAGTCTAGAAAAGATTATAAATATTAAACACCTCTAGAAGCTCTCTGAAGTGTTTTTTATGGCAACATAACCCCCTAACTGCCGAAGGCTAGGAAAAAGGATATTTAAACAACTCTAGAAGCTCTCTGAATTGCTTTTTATGGCAAAATAACCCCCTAACTGTTGTATACTAGGAAAAATTCTGAATATTAAACACCTATAGAAGCTCTCTGAAGTGCTTAATTTGTACTTGTACTGTAATTATTATATTGAAGAACCATAAATAAAGCCATATATACTTTGTTCCTAAAATTTCAGGGTGGTAGGTGGGAGAGGGGGGGTTAAATCCCCCCTCCCCTAAAAAAAAACCTGAATACGGCCTTGCAATATTTATAGGAAGTGTATCCGCATTTGCGTGGAGGAAGAGTGGATAACCATTTTGGAAAAATCCCTTTCAATACACCAAATCGAGATTCGTTTACCTCAATCTGCCTGGCATCAGCAGAGTAATATTCTGTGAGAGTAGCTCCTTAAAACATGTGGCCACTGAAGCGGGTGTTATCATTGTTAACGTGAATATATAACCCATTTTCTAAGCGCTAGCTGGAATATTAAGTTAAACCATGAGATATTAAGATACCGCCCAATCAAATAGTCATATTTTTATTTCTTCACCATAACACCATAACAGTTGTAATCTAGATTTAAAGACATTTTAAGGACAGATAAAACTTAAAAGATTTAAAATCCTATCAATGTCTCTGTTAGTGTTTATGAAAATTCTAATTTGAAAAATTGTAGCAATCAACTCGGATCTAAATTATACATAAACACACCGAAAAACAATCATACCAATCATAGTAGTGGTATCTTCATCATCATCAGACTTCTCTGTGAGTCGATTGTGTGGGGGTCGACTTCCACTCCTCCGCCAGTCTTGCCTATTTTGCCTAATGAAAGGCGCGGGGCCCCCCATTCCTGGGGGAGGAGCCACTTGCGCTGACTCTGCCCCACCACTCCAGTAGCCGCCAGCCATTACCTACATGTTCACACACACCCATTAAAATCATAATAAATTTGTATAAAGTTGTATAAAAAGAAAACTTATTAAAAGAAATAGGCCTACATTCAGAATGTAAATCTTGACGTTATTAGAGGCCAGCTAGTTCAAGATAGCTTAAACACACTACATTTAATCTTATTTACATTGCATTAATATATAATGTTGTTTAAGTATTATAATGGCTGGAATTATTATAAGATAAAAATATTGACAAGAAAAGACTGCACTCTTACAAGAAAACAGGGCATGCCAACTGAAAACTTAAATAACATGAAAAACAGATTATGGAAATATTTTCAGTAGTTTAACCCTAGACCGTCATAAATATAGTTCCCATTTATTAAAATGTTTGGGGACCTGCGGATTTAATTTTTTTCAGACCTGTTTATTTTTGAACATGTTTATTTATTGTCATCCAGTTTAAATGGGTTATTCTTATGAACCAGCCCTTTGAATAATAATCTGGATCAAATATAAAAATTTAAATAAAATACTTCGTCTTTATTGACCACGAAAGATAATTAAATATTATTTATTTTAACTATGAACACCCTTAACTTCAAAATTGAAGCCAGTAGAATATTGCAAAATGTATAGATGTGATGTTTTGGTATGCCCCTGTGTAAGTTCAATGTCTGTTTGAAACTTAGCAATTAGTTAAAAGATTATGAGTTAAACAAAAAGGGTCAACATATGAATATTTTTCTACAGATTAAAAATAATTTATCCAATACTCCCAAGCTTGAATTTGAATTCTAACTAGAATTAAAAACTATTCTGCAGATGATGGAAGCAGCTCATTACCTGGTTATAGTGCTCCGAGCTCCCTGTGTGGTTGTAATCGTACACACCAGTAGTGTAAGCCTGATTGTTGCCGTGGTACCCTGCAAAGGGAGGGACTTCCATATTGGCAGCAGCTGAGGCTCCGGGCTTATTGGGAGCCACTGGAGGAACTGACCCGTGCCCCACCATACCTGGAGTATTACTCCAGTTCCATCCCCATTGCTGCCACTGCTGCCATGAACCCCATGTGGATGCATCTGGTAAGTAGGTTAACCAAGAAATGAGCTATGCAATAATTTATATTGATCTTGGTTACACTCATAAATGATCTTATCTGGTGTATACCTCATAAAAGGACTAACGGCCTCAATAAAAACATAAGCAATGACATAAAAAAACTCCATGGCGTCAACTCGCAATCAAGCCTGACCAAGTGTCTGCCGTCTGTTGGTGAAGATAACGCCAACGTCTGTAGATAGAGGGTGTTAAGTGAGCAGTACAATGAACCCTCCTGCCGTTTCACCTGCTGCCTCCAAATATCAAGTAACAAGTAGTCCAGAAAATTTGTTCATTGTGTGCAGCGTAGGAGTTATTGTTTGTTCGATTACTAATTTTGTTAGCACAGTCTTACCATATGTTTGGGTTACACACTTAAGTACCAACTAGCTTAATGGTTTTAGATACTAGTAAGGTTATATTTAGAGGAATTGTACCTGCATTTGCATGGGGAGAAAGAGTGAAATATAATTTTGGAAAAACCACCCTCAGTATACCCAACCGATATTCAAACCTTGATCTCCCTGTCATCAGCGGTCTAGTCTACTGCGAGTAGCGCCTTAGAACATACAGCCATCGAAGCGGGTTACCAGCTAATTACCAGCTAATTATCTGAATAGCCCGCTCCTTAGTATTGTGGTCAGCGCACCTGGATTGCAATCTAGGAGTTCTGGATTTGCTTCTTGGCTGGTTCCATGGGATTTTTTTTCTGGTTAGGGGTTCATCCCAATGGTCACCAGCGTCTGGTTAGTTAGGCTTATGTTAGGTTAAGAGTTTATACTGGTTCTACACCCTCATGGTCACTATCACCATCACCTCATTTCAATGAAACACATTTAAGATTAGTGCATTTGGGCATGCCCTGTGGGCAATGGTACATAAGTACCAGCTAATCTTCCCACAAAGTGTCTTACCAGTGATGTATTGACATCCATGTGTGTGTGTGTGTGTGTGTGTTTGTGTATTTTTCTTTGAAAGAATGAAAAGGTTAACTTTAGATTAAAATGATATATATATGGTTAACTTTAGATTAAAATTATATATATAAAACAAAAGAAACAAGAAAAGAATTAAAGTTAATTTTCCACTCTTTAGACTTATAATTGGTGAGCAAGAAATTAAAAATTTTTGATAGAACAAAACGGTAAATAAGAAAAAAAAAAGGTAATTTTCCACTCTTTAGACTTAAATTTATTTTACAGATTTATAGTTTTAATCTAAAGTTAGCCTTTTCATTGATTCAAATACAAAAATAATGATTGAAAATTAGAAGCTTTGGCAATGTGATCAAAAAAGGGATCACATTTTATAGTTAAAGTTAAGTTAAAATGTAGTGTTATATGTCAAATATGGTTTTGAATTCAGTTGGGAAAAGACATAAAAGCTCTGAATCTGTCAATTATAGGTCTGAATAATAAATTTAAATTTTGAAATAATGGAAATTTTTTCAAAAAGAATAAAATATGTACATTCAAAATTTTTCCATCAATTTATTTTTAATTTGTAGGTTTCCAAAATAAAAAATAAATATTACATTGTCTAACAAATGTTGAGTACTGTAAGGTCAAATAAAAAACTTAGGTATAATGCAACTATTATAAATTGTATAATTTTAATCAAGTATTTTTGTATCAATATAAATATATCCCAAAAATAGATTTTAAGAATGACTAATAAAGTTCTTAAATAACAAATTCATAGCATGAATTTTAATAGCTCGCACAATAAAACTTTAAGATATTCAAACTAATATAAATAATTAAAGTGAACCACAGTGTTGACCATTTTGAATAAAAAATCATTTCTTAAGTGAACCAGTGTGCCTGGTTACATCTTACGAGTGAGTTCTTACTAAGCATATTACAAAAAGTGGTGTTTGACTACTAGAATAATAGTTTATCTAACTTATCTAAAATACAAAAGCAAATTGATGTCTTTCCATATAGTAACATTAGCGTAGTAGACAAGTATTTATGCAAATATGTGTGATATTAAAGGTTTATTCTGTGCATTTGATATTTAAAAGCCACTTTTATCATTATTTTGCGCTAAACGTATGTTTTCCTGCTTTTAATCTATCCAGAAATAAATATCATTAACAATTATATATAACCTAGTGTGTGGTTATTTTAGAAGGTTGTGTTGTGGTTATATGATAAAAATTGGAACTTTTCATTTCTCTAAAGTAGGCTTAAAGTCATGTTTATGGAGAAACAAGCATTGCCATTTTTTTTGCAATGTTAAACAATGCCTGGATACAAAATGTAATCAAAATCGTTGTAGCGGCCTTTGATAAAATCGATTTTATCTCTTTTTTTGTCCTTCAGTAAACTAACCTTAATTTTAGGGTTAGATATCCAATTTCAAAAAAATTTCGAGGGAATTTTATAAAAACCAATCTTTAGCCCGATAAGTAAAATGGTTTTGGCTCTAAGCTAAGATAGAGACAGACAAATAGACAGCATAAAGAAAAAACATTTTTCGTTTTCAGGGGGTCATGAATCGTCGGCATTTATAAAAAATCTCAAATTCAATTTTTTTCGACAGTAATAATACTTCTCTCTCTGAGGGGTCGAGCAAAAGTAAAAAGACAATTGCATTCCACCAAAGAGCATAAATCAAAAAACATATACTATAACTGAAACATTAAGAAAAAAAACAACAGCTTTGTCCACTAAAGAACATGAACAATCAATTTTATTTTCAAAGAATTTTATATTTAATAGTACCACATATTTACAATAATTGGTTATTTCATATTTCAAATAATGGAGAAGATATGATCAAATTTAGAAATTTCTGCACCCTCAAAGTCATTTCCTTGGGAAAATGTAAATTTTCATTTTTTTATGTCAAACAATGTGTAAATACAAAATTTAATGAAAATAGTTTAATAGGATTTTGATAAAATTGATTTTTTTCTTTCTCTTTTTGCTCTTCTATAAAAAGCTACCCTTAATTTTAGTGTTAGATATCTAATTCCAAAAACTCCTTAGAGGAATCTTACGAAAACCCTGATTAATAAGTTTTAGCCCGATTGACAAAATAATTCTGGATCTAGCCCAAGGTAGGCCTACAAACAGATGGCGTCATTAAAACCACTTTTTTTGGTTTCAAAGGGTCATGAAATGTCAACATTTATCAAAATATCAAGTTTGATTTTTTTGTCAATCACAATACTTCTCTCTTCAAGAGTTCGAGAGAAAGTAGAAAATTAAAAGAACCAGAACCGAATTAATAGCCTAAAATAACCAGAACTTTTATTTTTCTCAAACCAGAAACAGAACTTTAAAATGTTAATTGGAAAAACCAGAACCGGAAACCAAACCAATAATTTTTTTAGGTTAAACTCCTTGGTACAACCGTTGTACTCACTTTCCATCGCATGTCTTAAAACTATGTACAGTACCAGTGTGACACCCAAGGACAAATTTATGAGTTTTATTGTTTTGCCCCTTGCTTTTCAGCAAAGCAATATGAGTTGTATACCTTGAGAGTTAGAAGTGTTGGAGTTCTCATGGTCATCTTTTGTGTCCATATCCATAGGCGCCTCGCCACCCTCCCCTTCCATATCCTTCTTGTCCAAAGGCTTGTCTCCAAATGGAGGGGGAGGGGGGGCTGGCGGGACAGCGTCTCCTGGGCACGTCTCTTTCATTTGAATCCATTGCTGCGCTAAAGCTGCCCAATCAACTGCCACCAAAAATAATGGGTGAAATTTAATATAAATGTTTATACACACATAAACATTTGTGACATACTCTAGTGCCAGTATAGGCAATCTGAAAATTGAATTATTTAATATAAGAAAAACCGATTTGAAGAGCTTTTGTTTCAAGTTAAGGTTTTAGTATTCAACTGGAAAATAAAATAACTGTGGAAATGACTAGTGGAATAACATACACATATTGCAGTAGATCATAAATAAACCCTGTGCTCTTGCCACACTCATAATAGGGAGAGCTTTTGATGAAATGAGAAAAAAATATGATGAATATTATTTATTGGTAATTTATAGATATTGGTAGCTTTGTGAACCTATATTATTAATCACTTAGTATTTTAAATTAACTTGAAAACCAAATTGCCTACTTTAAAATACATTATATTTCAAATGTATTTTGTTTTAAAGTACTTTAAAAACACTTAATAAAAATTGACTAAACCAAACTTATATCTATCTATATTTTATTCAAAGTGTTCTAGAGCTGTCAATCAATATGTTTATATTAAAATGTTGTTCTAAAAGGGTTTTTATTACAAGAAAAGAGTTAAAAGTGCTTAGGATTGCACCGTTAATGAACGAAGACTCTTCCGTACCTCCAGTAGACTTAGCATCTCGATAGAAACATAGCAACTTAGACCTAACTGGGATTCAAACTAATTAATTCACCAAAGGTGGTTGGGTCACACAGTCAAGCAGAGTACATCAAAATATCATTAGGCCTACTCCTGCAACATCTATTTTCAATATATATATATATATACATATATATATGAAGCCTATTAATAGTTACAATTCAAAATATAAGTCTATGCACATATATTTAACAAAAACATGCACAAAGCTTCACAAAGTCATCAATATTCTCTCTCTTCAAAAAGATTTTGAAGCAAACTAAAAGTACAAATTGTGACAAATGTCGAACAGCATAAAAAAAAGTATTCAAACGAGGAATATCTTTATTTATGTTGCATAACACGTTACAATTCTTCCCTCCCCTCTTCACCCCAAAGCATTAACTTTACATCTGGCACCATTCATAATCTAAAGGAGTGAAAAGTTAAAAGGTAGGTACCAATGAAGTGAAATTATGCTTGCCAGCAATTACAAAACTAGATCTTTATGGGTTATATTGGCAAAGATTAACTTATATAAGCATATAATTTTTAATACAATTTTGTACCACAAAAAAACAACAACTTATAAAGTGTTTTAAGAGATCTATGATGGAATTATTGAATAACAATCTAATTATCAGGAAGTTTGTTTGCACAAAAGTTTTGAGAAGGAATTGTTTTTAGTTGAAAATGATCATTTTTGTTTAAATTAAAGCTGTCATGGTTGAGAATCTGTGTAAGCAAATATTGCCTACCAGTATTATGTGGAAAATACAAAGAGTAGAAGGTCTAAATAGTTTCACTGCCCTGTTTGAACCTTGAGATTGTAGCTTGAGGTGAAACAACAAATAATGCCTGATAACATAAAAAAAAGTGCAGCACATGAACAGATGTGAGCATAACATGTGACTTAAATCAGATGAGAGATGTTGTTACATCTATTCATACCTGTAATAATTGTAAGTGCCCAAAAAAAAATCAGTATGAATATCACTTTGTTAATTATATCAACTCGTATAGCTACTCTGCAGCAGTTTTTTGTAACTTTTTAAGTGGATCTTGGCATATTAGAGAAGCAACATATTCTTAAATACGCTACTTCCACTATCTACCGAGCAACATTTACTGGCTTGTCCAAGTTTAACTCATTGGATGCACTATTATGGCGTAATTTGTTGCTCACTTCAGTCAACATTTTCTGCTCGTCTGGCCATAGCCTTAAACTTCAAATTAAGCATTTGAAATTTTTCTAGCATCTGGATTCAAATAATTGTATGATTTGTAATATTGAGCTTTACTTGTTTTTCCCACTATATTTTCCAGTACTGCACAGTGTCTTACTACCTGTTCAGGTTATACCTATATGTACTAATTACGCTAATGAAATAGGGATGATAAAGGTTGAATTTAGAGGAAATGTACTCACAGGTGAGTAAAGGGAGAGTGGAAAACCATTTAAGAAAAATTACCCTAAGTACATCCGAACAGGATTCAAACTCTGATCTCCTTGTCATCTAGTCTAATATAGCAAGTAATATGTTTTTAATGTGAGACTATTCACTTCTATGAAATATTAACACATGCCAAAACTATTGTTAAATATTCAGGTCCCACATACCTTCTTCATGTGACACATTTTGGTACGCAGATGGGTTGAGTGCCCATTGCGAGTATTGGCCTTCTCCGGCCCACATTTTATATAGTTTTTTTTTTAAATTATCACCTTAAAACATTATAATCCAAACTATACCTGAAATTTAAAAACAAAATATTTCAAATTAATCATCACCTATCACTGTCAAGCTGGTTAAAATGCTGACAGTCATGATTTTAAAATATTAGAGGCTTAGGGTCTATATATTTTGTCTTTTTTTTATTCAAAACTTATTTTAAATTCAAAAGATTTTTTTATCGAAAATGAATGTAATCGGCTTAAGTTACATGACAATGTATTACTTTTATTTAAAATGCCACATCATATTCCTTTTCAAGAATCAATATGCCTATTTAACAAGTGCTTGAAGAACTCAAAAATAAGGCTTGGCTTTATTTATTAATGTTAAGTATTTTAGTTACCATAATTCTTTCTTAGTGCATTGTCAACTGGTGGAGCATGAGCATTTAATTTCCTTTAGTTTAAATATGATTTAACACCCCCGGTGTTAGGATTAAGAAAAAAAAGTTGGAGGAAATATGCATATATTACTATGGATGGAGGGAAAACCAGAAAAATAAATTCCACATGGCAAACCACTCTCAATGCACTCAAACAAGATTTAAACATTCAGCCTCATCACTGGCATTTCAGACTATTGTGAGCCTGACGTTTGATTATGGCCACCCAGGCATGTGGGTTTAACATACCTTTTTTTTTTCCTTGCCACATCTTAGTACTCGTTTGGGTTGCAGGAATGCATTAATTACACTACAGTACAAGGATAGGGATTAGGAAGATAGACATTTAGAGGAAATGTAGCTGAATTTGCAACTAGAGGAAGAGTGAGAAACCATTACCTATCTATAGAAAAAAACAGCCTCATATCCAACTGAGATTCAAACCTTGTTCTAACTATCTTCAGCTATTCAGTCCAACACAAGAATGACACATTAATACATGCAACCACTGATGCAGTTTAGCATATCCTGAAATAATCTTTGGTCAATGTGTCTGAATGTGGGCTGCTAAACTGATGGCAAGGGTGTTGCTCTAGAAGTTATTTGGAAGTATATTTAATAGTACCGCAATTTTAATGGGAATATAAATAATGATAACTTACATGTTTGTCAATTTATTTGGATTGTAGCCTAAATATCAAAATAGAATCAAATATTGATAATAAACGTAAAACATGTTTAGTTTGTAAGCTGTTCAGTCTAGTTGCTAGATCTTTATTCTTTAGCACTGTGTTTTACTACCTATTTAGAATATATGCATATGTACTAATTACACTAATGAGTTAAGGATGAGGAAGGGTACCCACATTTGTGTGGACAAGTGTGGGGAGAGCAGTACATACGAAAGAGATTAAAACACTGACTACCCCGTCATCAACAATCTAGTTTAATGTGAGTGTAGAGCCTTTGAACATGCGGCCACCGAAGCAGGTAGGCCTATGTTAAATCTTGTAGTAATGACATTTGTGTATTAATTATAATACGGGTGACCTGGTGGTATAGGGGTAAGGTGTCGGACTTCTGTGCTGGGGTTCGGGGTTCAATCCTCGGTCCTGGCACAGATATATCTGATTACCAAACCCCTCCTTCACCTATGACAAGCCATCTTGTGAATGTGGGGAATGCCAGGCCACCACCGTGGTTCAGATTCCATGCTAAACTGTAAGTCCTCCATTTCATCTCACAATAATCCTACCATTACACATTAGCGTAAGTGCGTATAACTCGAACGGGTAGTAAGACGTGGTGCTAATAATAATAATAATAATAGTTATAATACCATGTGTAATTGCCTTAAGCTGTTATCATGACCAACTTTTTGGGAACCATATTTAATTAG
The DNA here is from genome assembly GCA_901482245.1 of Timema douglasi. Taxonomy (NCBI): domain Eukaryota; kingdom Metazoa; phylum Arthropoda; class Insecta; order Phasmatodea; family Timematidae; genus Timema; species Timema douglasi. The sequence continues at coordinate 101,477 of CABEEJ010000707.1, read as the reverse complement.
TACCTAAACTATCTGGTTTAGTTAGTAAATATTGTACTTAAAGTTCTATATCCGACATGTTACCATGTATTTGCTATAATCTGTTATATTTCAAAGTTGCACAATTTTCCACAGTTGCGCTGCATACTACTATAGTGCCATATATGTTAAAGTGTGTCAAGTCGATAAAGGCTGTATCCAAATAGTCTACTTCACGTGCCATCTACCATTGATGTTCACTCGATAGTTGCATTGGCAATCATGTGATTAAGTTTAGAGTTGTCCAAACAGTCACGAAGTGTGCCGATGCACCCCTCACAAGCCCTTGAGACCAAGGGTGACAGCAAGTTAACCTTGACACACTGTTGATGCAGAGTATGACTGGTAACTTTTTAATTTTTTGTCTGCTAGAGTAATGTGACCTGTGATGTGTGATCTGTTATCTGTGATCAAGTATTTTAACTATACCGGTACTGCTTATGTTGTAGTATTTTTGTGTTGTTTTGAAAATGTCTAGAGAAAAGAAGTGGGAATGGATATTAAAACGTTGTATTAGTTTTCATTCCCTGCTGATAGATGGCATTTAAAATAATTTCTAAGATCACTGATAGGAAGCAGCATTGCAGAATTAAGGGCGTGTAAAGGGTAGTTTGACGTTTGAAAAGTCTGTTGCAGTCTTCGATCTCAAGTGCGTGTAAAGTGTAAATTTATCAAGTTTGCATCGAGTCAAGTGTATTTGACTATTAGAATAAAGTCAAAGTCTAGTGGATGTTACATCAGATCATACCATGTTAATTGTGAAAGATTTGCAGTTTAATCGCCACAGGGCCAAGTGTTATTTCTCCAGTACGGTATCTACTAGACTCTAAACTTTAGGCCTATATATACTAGATGAAAATCATCAATCACACCTATTTTGGCTAACCCTATTTGAGTTTGCCTAAGATAGTTTTGTAATAAAAGAGTTCCTTTTCCCCTTTATGCCATAAAAAACTATGAAGGAAGATAATTTAAACTAAGATCAATGCAAATTTAGTGTGTAAGGATAGATGTAGTCTTATATTTAGGCATAATATTTCCAAGTTCAAAATGAGAAATAATTGTGACTCACCTTTCAAGTAACGTCACTGAAAATATCAAAATAAACCTAAATATTGAATTAAGTTAAGGCAAAACTACTATGTAATAAGAAATAATGTTGATACAAAAGATGGTTTAAGTCTAGTCTCGGCATATTTATACTAATAATTACAATATTTATTGTGGTGGTCTAGATTGATTAGTATAAATACAAGAGTGTGAATATTAAATATAATACAATTGTCTATATGTATATTTTGCGTATAAAGAGTACAGTAAAAACTAAATTACACATAATTAGAAACTCAAGAAAATCTCTTTGATAAATGTACGTCCATTTAATATTTAAACTTTAGCCAACATATACAAATCAGATCACCTTGTTTGAAAAATAGAAAGAAATCTTAAAAAGGTATTTTTTTGTTTATTTTATCAAAATAAAAAATATTGCATTAAAATAGAATGTGGTGTTAAAAGTAATTAATAGCTTGCTCGCGTAAAAATAAATTATGCCCAAAGACATGTAATATTATACTATATATTATTATTATATTAAGGGTTTGTTCTAAAAAAAAATTAGTGAAACGTTAAGACGAGGTCGAGTGCGAAACGGTTTGAATAAACTAATCTACCATTAAATAAAAATAAATTACTTAATATACCGTTATAATCTTAACCCGCCTTGGTGGCGTAGTCAACTAACGCGCTAGTCTTGTTGGGCTCTACTGCTGAGGATGGGGAGATCGAGGTTCGAATCTCGTTCGGGTGAACTGGGGGTGATTTTTCCTAATTTGTTTTCCACTCTACCTCCACGCAAATGCGGGTTCACGTCCTCTAATTCAACCTTCCCAATTCCTAATCCAATAGCGTAATTAGTACTTAAAGCGTATAACCCTAATGGGTAGTAATACGCGGTGCAAAATATTATTATTATTATTATCGTATTCTTAGTTTACAAAACATAATTAAGAAATAATTTTTGTTATAAATTTAATGTAAGGATAAAATAAAAGTCTTAATAAATCACATATATAAGAAAGTAGTATTATATTTTTTATTTTATACTTAAATTTCCTAATATATATTAAACGATATATCTATCGTAAAGTTTATATTTTAAAAAAAATCAAAAACATTTTAGTTGATATTTAGAACCTGCATGTGTTGGTCACATTTGAAATAAATGTTTCATTTGTTTGTAACGAATTCTTATTAAAATTTGGATTTTGAATATTTTCCTCGAGATTTATTTATTGAATCTTTTATAGTTTTCTCACAGTGTTGTGAATTAAAACATCTTGGTAAGTGAATTGTATAACACAAATTTGTTATACATTTAACGTTTTGATTGGTATAAAATTTGTTATCCCATTGAGAAACATTCTAAATAATATTTTTAAGTAGGCCTATATGGTAGCCTATAAATTGATATTATTAATCATTAATTTCAAATATCTTAGACTGGCAAGATTATTATAATAGGCTAGTTATTGTTTAATTACTGCCCAAACTGTAATTGGAATCCAAAATTTATTGACGTTCCTACATTCTATAATTACTCAATTTTTATAATATTCTCCAATCACATTAAGACTGAACTTTAACTTACTATATTTAGAAAAAAATGTAATTATTAAGCTAAATTTAGTTAAAAACTATATTCCATTCTATCACCATTCTCTTTCACACCCCACTATATTGCCTGGGAAAAGTAAGGCCTACTCATCAGATAGGGGTATAAAGATGAATTCTCACGTTTCATTTTTCATGAAAATGAAATGAATTTGTTCACATGTATTATTGATCATGATGGTCATGATGAGACGAATAAACTACTTTTTTCCTTTTAAAATAAATGCTAGCTGGTGTTTGTGATGTATGTGTGCAGTTATTGCACAAGTTAGATAATGTATCAAATTAAAAGAAGCGTTGATAATTGCATCATCAGAAAATTTTATCAAAGGCTGTCTGATGTGTCAACATGAGTCAAAATGGAAAACAATTATTGAGGATTAAATCCAATATGAGGTTGCAAGCGGTTTCATTGTAACGTTAAATATTAATAAAACGTCACATTCAAAGAAAAATGAACTTGCTAAATCTTAACATTCAAAGAAAAATGAATTCATTATTTCTTGTAAGTTACATGTTCTCACTGTTCACTTTGTGTTTATTTTTTAATAATTATCATTAAAAATGAAGAAAAGTAGAAACTACTTTCACTTTTATTGAAGGCTTTTAATAATGATTCAGTCTATTGGAATGAGTGTTCGGACGTTCATTTTGTATTCATTTATTTTAAAATGAGACGTGAGCACTCACCTTTACAGAACTAGTATAATTGTCTTGCATAAATATCAACATTTTATGATTAAACTTATATTTTCAAATTAGCCAAATATGTGTTTTAACAAATATAAACAAACTTGCCTAAGAAAAAGGTTGTTGATAGGCCATATTGCTAAAACAAAAGCGTGAATCTGAGTTATAGATTATGGGACACATCTAAAACTATATCCCAAAGAATAGGCCTAAATTATTTATTGTTTTTCCATAAAAGCAATATTTGTATAGTACTGCCATGTTATATCCATCGTTCAGGAAACTTCACTACTCAATTCCTTCCTCACAAAGCTAGATGTTTACAGTTTGTCTTCCACGGAAGTAAGACACACATTAAAACCACTTAAATTTGGGTGTATTTCTTGTACAATTTTACCTTTGTCATTCTTTCTTCATTAGCCTAGTTAAAGTATACGTGTGTACAATGCAAACAGTTACTAAAACTCTTTAAAAATAATCAACAAAACCAACCCATTTCAATTTGATATTGTAAGTTTGACTATATATTTATTTAAGTTTTTGTGTTGCCAGATTCAACTCGTTGCTATGGCACAATGTAATTTCCTCAATGAGATAAAGAATTGTGTTCGGATGGATGATCCACTCACCAAGGGGCCTCTGCCTCGTTGGCAGAAAAAAGGCCTGGAGACTTCTAACAACAGGTAGAAGCAGTCACTTTTAATCATGCTGTGTTAAGAAACTAAGAAAGTCCTGTAATACCGTACACCTATTCTGAATTAATTTTGACAAGCTATTGCCCTCACTCCCTTTTTTTACACAATTTTTTTATGATCTCTAGGGCTTATTTACAAAGCTCTTTGGATTTAAGTTGCATCGTCTAACCTTTTTAAAGTCATGGCCTAACCAACATAAAAGGAAATAAATGACTTTTATTCTGTAACATATAGACAGCTCTAAATTTTAATAAAACCCAGGACCTGCTTTACCGGGCACATAGTCTAATGTGTCACTCTCGTGTTGGACTAGACTTCCAGTGACAGGGAGTTCAGGGGTTGAATCCTGATGGGATGTATTTAGGGTGGTTTCTCCAAAATGGTTTTCCACTCTCCACACAAATCCAGGTATACTTTCTTTAAGTTCAACCTTTCTCATCCCTAACTCATTAGTACATATGCGTTTGACCAGAACAGGTGCGGTGCTAAAAATAAATTCTAGGTAGCAAACTAAATGAAGACAGGACAGAAGTAATGAAAGGCTTATGAAAATCACATCTCAAATTCTGCTTTGGCTTATTTATACAGGGTGTCCACTGACCTGGAAACCAGGGAAACATCAAGGAATTCTCTTAGGGAAAATAAAGAGAATTTTATAAAATTTATGAAATTCTTACTTAATCAAGGTTAACTAAAAAAAATACACAACTTTTATTTACAATAATAAAACTAACATTCTTCTAGTTAATACTCACTACAAATCTCCTCTAACACAGTTGTGTAGAAATTCAAAGAATACTTATATCACATGAACTAGTTTATTATTATATTGATACATTTTAAGCATAGCAACGGCAAATATTTTTGTCAACAGCAACATAGAACAAAACAATGATGACAGGATCTAGGATCTCCTTAAACTGAGCTGGATACAGGATCTAAGATTAACTTATCAGAATAAGGTTAACACAAGTCTTTGGCAAGTGGTTCATTGTTCTGTCTTATTTCAACAAGTTGTCCCAGTTGAACATACTAATCTCAATTCTTATAAGCTCGAGATGTGATTTTTGTGTTGTATTTCCACCCTTCTGCTGCATGTATTTAACTGAAGTTGAAGCATGTTTATGCATATACATGAGAATTATATGAAGAAAAAAACTAAAAAACCATGTCCACAACAATTTTAAACTACCAGGGTGTAAGGTGATAATTTTAATGGATCAAATCTAATTGTGATTGTGCTCTCCAATAGCCCATCTCTTTAGTCTGAAATCCTTTAAAGCCTTCAGAGTCTTACTCAATTTCACAATGTGTATTAAGGTATGTGTCTAAAGATATTATTAACACATTATGTCGTGATCTTAGTAAAATAACATCTGTAATATCATGATGGCTACAGACAGGGAAAACCTGGAAAAGTCGGGGAATTTTTCGATGACAGGGAAATGTCAGGGAATTTAACTGAAAATAAGGAAAAGTCAGGGAATAAAAAATATGTCTGACATATCCCATTAATTTCGCAACTAAACACTAAAACCAAAGTTAATACCTAAATAAAATAACATTTTAAATTTTAAAATAACTGATAAAACCGTTTATCTTAAGTAGATACAAACTTTTTTTAATATGTGATCAATAATAAATAAACAAAAGTCATAATCCATCATTAAAACTTGAAAAAAGTAATCAGGGAAAATTGAAAAATGTTGCCTGGAAAAGTGAGGTAATTTTGTAAAATATGTTTTGTAGCCACCCCGAATACTGTACTGAATATATAATATTGTATAGATTCGAATAACACATTAATGAATTGGAAAACTAACAAACACAGCACTTGTAAAAACACCTCAACATGACTGTTCCACTCGAACTACACAAAAAAACTGAGAGGTTAGACATTTAAATTACCTTGGATTGTGATGACTGGTGCCAACAACTGTGTGCACGTCCAAGTGTCGAGTTTTTGAGATTATACTGCATTATTAAAAAAATAATTTACATAATATACCAAAATTAATAATTAATAGAAAATTTTACCGGCTCCACCCAAAATTGCTTCCGACTCCCCAGCCCGGTTCAGAAGGGAAAGCTAGTAACTATTTACATAATATAATCTTTATTTTTAAAATACATAAATAATAATTATATACATGTTTTTGTTTGTCTAGTATAAACCTAAGTAACGTCAATAACAGCATGAATAAACTATCAGCTTCGTTCAACACCAGCAATTCAAGGACACCAAACAAACAAGGCGGAGTTGCTACAAAGAAAACACCATCAAAGACACCTTCAAAAACTCCCAAAAAGTCACCAGGTGAGGACGATTTTTAATCAATTTAAACCAGTACTAGAGGATAGTTGCTGTGATATCTGCAGATTATTGCACTAAAATGTATTCTAGACTTTTTATTGGGAAAAGGATATATACTAATCCCTCACTCGGGTTTCTAGTTAAAAGTTTCCTCATCAAAGCCTATCAACTTTACATAGATTTTTAGCTTTCAGAGTTTAATGTGAATCAAACTGTGTATTTTCCCTCTACATGCCACGGTGAAAACTTTAAAACAACCCCCTCTCTCATCTCCCTATCTGTTTCACCATAACGCTTAAGAATTGAGTTTTTTTAGTTTTAAAAAAGAAAATATTTTATCTACAGATATGCTCTCCTGCACAAATCACAGCTTTCATGGTGACACAAACAAAGAATAAAGGTCTGGTAAATTCTATGGTAAAATCAAATATTCTTTGGAAATTACTATTTTACCGACATCCCCTTTTATTCAAAATGTGAGATCTATTGTCAAAATCTGTTCTGCCATTTCCTTGTAATTTTTATAAGGTGGAGATGTTAGGAATACAAGAAAAGGCCATTAGTTTTGCAGTCTAGCTAAACATTTTTTTTGTTGGCCAAACTAAATAAAATTACTCTCGAGTAGAAAAATAGAGTTTAATTTTATTCACATAGTGACATGAGCATAGCTGCATTAGATGAGAAACAAATGAAGAGAAAATGTTGTCATTAAATTCCAGGACACTCTTGTCAGATATTCAAGAACTGTTGAGGTCATCTCACATTAAGAAAATTAAACTCGGTTTGTGCTGAGGAAATATTTGATTTATTTTGACCAAAAAAAAAGTTTTGATACAACAGCTGCAAAACACTTACCTCTTCTCGTGTCTCCTACATCCCCGAACCTTAATGAGACTTTGAAACGTTTTAGAAAGAAATTTTTGGAGTAAAGAATGTAATGAATGACACAAAATACAAGGAAGTAACAAAAGTAGTTAAGAGCCACTTGGTAATGGTGATGTTGAGAGAGGCTTTTCAACATCTGGACATGATATTACAGAGCAGACAGCTATGAAAAGAAATCCTGAAAAAGAGCACAGCTGACAAATTTGTTGAGCAAACATAATCATGTATTACATCTGCGGTGAAAAGAAAAAGCTCTGAAGACCTGCAAGTAGCTCATGGATTATTGTAAAAGGATATAAAGTTTTAAAACTAAAGAAACAAACATACACCCAAAGACATTGGAAATAAAGCATCTTCTCTGATAACTTAATTTTGAAAGGTCAGCCAAGAAAGAAAAGTAAAATAGTGAAAGAATCAATTAGCTGTTAACCAAAATTAAATTTGATATGTAATATTTATGATAGAAATTAAAACAAATATAGATGAAAACGTACTCAGTATATTTTTGTATTTTGATATTAATATAATTTTTGGTGGTTTAATATTACTAAAAAAATAGATGAACTTAAAAGTTGTGTTAAAAGTTCAAAGAGATGTTTTTGGATGATGTTTTGATTGTTCACGTAGTTTTTATGAGGTATCATTTTTTGACCTGTATGCACCCTAAAGTCCCTAAAATAGACCTGAATATAGAGTATGACCCTTGTGTTGGTAGTACTGGACTTATATTACATTTATTTTTTAATATTATGCTCAAACTTTTTACAGGTAGAGCAAAAACTCCGACTGGTGGTGATCGCTTTATCCCAAATCGAGGATCGACTAACATTGATTTAGGACATTATAAGGTACATCTTACTACTATGTTCTATTAAATGCTCTTGTTACTGCAGTTGCCAAATTTAAAGAATGTCTCACATGACATAATATTTTCCACTGGCTGACATTTGTTTTATTATGTTTCTAATTAACAAATATTGCGCGTAACTTAAGAGAAAGTATCTTTGTCACTAAAAGGGCTGGACAGTAGTTTTTCATTTGCACATTTCAAAACATAAGTGCAACCCAATTTTAAAAATCTCAGAAATCCAGCACTTTATTGCTATTTCTTAATATTGTTACAAAAGTTTCAATTAATATGGATCAATTTATAACTATAATAAAAGGCAGTAATAAATCCATTTCTACATCAAATATTAGAAAATGTACAGCAATTAAAAATAAACTTATTGAGAAATCTAGTTGAGTCCACATTCAAACTGTGATCTTTTTTTCTCAATCAATAGATGTTTTCTAATGATATACTAATAATTACTAAGTAATTGACCAGTCAAGTTGGCATCACTGAAAACAACATTCTGTTCAGTCTACGACTACTTCCTGAAGAAGATGCTAGAATAGCATCGAAATATTGATGTGTGTGTAAATATGTGTCAGTGTTTTTACTTTTATTTGTGCTCTCATTTTCCTAATATTCTATCGTTTTATTTATTACCAAATATTTTTGCTCAATGCACTTTATTTCATACATATAGTAATATTTAGTATTAAAGGTATATTAATATTTCTACTCATAATTGATTTGATTACTTAACCTAACTCATTTAGATGTTTTGATTGTAAGTAAAATATTTTAAATATAGTTAGTTATTCTCTACCTCATCAGTACGGAGAAATAATCATACAACATCTACAAAATGTCAGTATCAATATCATTCAGCATCTTCAAACCTCACTTTACTTAAAGCACAAATATAACAATAAAGCGTTCTTACATTACTGTAATACATCTTCTTGAAGGGGATTTAATAAATAAAATATCTTTATATATTGATTCACTTTTTTTTTATTAGCTCTGTGTCCCTAATGATGAAAATGAGTTTACAAGTCCATCACAAAAGGAGATTGAGCGTATCATGGGAGAAAACCTTCACGGCAAAGATCTCAATGCTTCCAAAGTCCTTGCCTTCCAATCAAAAGCTCCTGATCCACCTGAGGTAAGTCATCATCGTTGTTATTGAAACAGCTGATAGTATTTGGATTAAATATGAGTTAAATGAGAATTTTGAAAAGAAAAAAATATTCTGTGTATTAATATTGTATTTAAGCTATATTTGGAAGAATACGACAGGCCTGGCCAGCCGGTAGTGGATAATATATTATGGTTTGAGTAAAAAACTGACCCAGGCTACAGGCTGGAAACAGTAATGGATGTAAAGAAAAAGTTATATTTGGAAGAAGGTACAAGAAAGGTGAAAAGAAACATATATAAGGAACGAAGACAATATGGCTTTTACAATAAAAATAACACATTTTACATTGCTGCTTCATGAAGAAAATCGATCGTTACTGCCCAATCCCTCGACCTATGTTTCATCAGCTGTGCAACTTCCTTAAAGTGGAAACCAACTGTATTTCAATTATTTAAGATCTGCATTGGTGATTGCATCTTCTAACCGGTCACTCTCACACTATACTTGATTGCTTGCGATGTACATATCAGAGTTAAAATCCTGGTTTGGGTATATGGAGACATTACACGAAAGAGAGGTACCGTATTCACCCAAATCCAAGACGACCCCTAGTTTTTCAGTGGTTCAGGATAGAGTTTTTGTAAGTGGTATTTATTTTATCATGAAATAAGAAAATAATAATTATATTATATTTGGAAGAAGGTATAGGAAAGGTGGATAGAAACACATAAAAGGGCGACGAACACAATATGGCCTTTACAATGAAAAGAAGAACACAGTTCACACTTTACACTGCTGCCAATGGACAAAGAGGTAATGGATGTCTCTTAAAGAAAATTGATCGTCACCACCCAATCCCCCGACCTAGGTTTCATTCTATCGGAACTCATCAGGGAGGAGTGTGAAACGCGCAACGCAACTTCCTAAAAGAGAAAATCAAAAAACACAAAAGAGGAGAAAAAGGAAAATGGTAAAGAATTATAGCACACATAGATAGGAACAATTAACATAACAAAATATATATTATATAATATAATATAACATAAAGGACAAACACAGTAAAAGGACATTGGATGCGAATATATAATGATATAACTCTATAAGGAAAACCTCTTTTCGCTTTATGAGGTAAATATAATACATTTAACTCATAAAGCGAAAAGAGGTTTTCCTTATAGAGTTATATCAAAATAATAATTATGGTAGACTTATTATGTAATTTTAGCAAATGGTTTTTTATTTACAAAACAAAACATCCATGTTGAATTAAAATCCAACTAGGGTTGTAGAATTGCTAAGGAATTTATTTTTTGTCACTAATATTGCTTTTGCATAAGAAGGTTAACTTTGAAAGAGTTTCATAAAAACAATGAGAAGTTCATTTTTATTATGACAAATGATAAATCATTAGTTAAAATCTGAGTCTCATACATACCCTACTCCCCCTAAATACTAACATTGGACTCTACTATTAACATGCTAGCTTCTAAAACGTGACACTTCACTTTTGCAATGATATACAGAAAATAATATAGTATAAAGTAAAGAGATATAGGAAGAAATTAAAGGACAATCACACAACAAACGGTTGCTTTTATAAAAAAAAACTATAAACTCTTTTCACATGTTACAAAAAATCTTACCGATAAACATGTCCGCTATGAATCACCGTAAAAGTCAGCTACCATGAGAGCCAACCTTAAAAAATTAGCAGTAATTAAACAAGCATCTTTATTCTTATTTCAAAACCGATGATCTAGGAATATCTAATCAAAGATAATAATTTACTTGATATTGTTCAAAAGTTAGATATTATGTGGAGTTTACGAATTAAGACTAAAGTTCGGCATTGTTAAAATTGTCTAGTAAACTCTACATACTATCAGTTGTTTGTTTAAAATCGATTCTAATTTTCTCATCACGTCTTACTTGACAAGTGCCAGCTATTTAGGCCAAGTTTTAAGACTTAAATACGTAACAATTTGATAATTATTATTAATTTTTAAATCTATTTTGATTATTGTGAATGGCTGAATTTTTAATATTGGGGTGAAGTAATTGAAAAAGTAATCAAAAACAGCACAACGAAATAAAATTCAATCTGATTATGCCCATTACTAGCCCCAGCCCACTTGAGAAGCTAACCGTATTGAGTACTAAAGAGCTCTATCGAGATTTTTAGTGTATAGTATCGATTATTGCAACACCAGTCGACACTATGGTTATTGAGTATCGTATTGGGCCACAACTAGGTAGGCTTTAGAATAGCCTAAAAATATGCGAAAACTACCAAATATCCTGTGATCTGTGTTATACCTTTAAAATCGATGAAAATGGATAAAATCTCTTAAAAAAGGTATTCCTGCACTATTGTATTGATATTAAATAAATATGTAAAATGTTACCTTTTGATGTAGGCCTAACCCATTTCTTAGTCTGAAATTTTAAGATGACTCCTAGATTTTGAAGCTACAAATTTGGGGGAAAAACTTGTCTTAGATTAATATAAATATGGTACAATATAGTCTTATCTAACTGATAGATGGCTTATCCAACATTCCGTCGTATCCGACCCTCCTAAATAAATTTAAAAAAAAGCCGCTTGTTTGCTCCTGATTGTATCGCAGCCAATCAGTTGCCCTGACTACACAAGAGGTGCGCATGTGTCTGTCATGTCTCGTCTTTCCTAACGGTCACACAGTGCAGTTTGTTATTGTATGCAGAGTGGCTTACTGTGTTTTATTGTGCAGCGTTTACATGCGTGTGTGTTAACATAAGTAACATAGTTGTGTTATGAAGCAGTTTTTACTGAAATTTGCGCTAGTATGGCGACAAAAAGAAAGAAATTAAGTTGTTGATCAATGGAAGAAAAACTTGAGGCAATCAAGAGACTGGACAAAGGAGAGACAGTGCAGAAGGTAGCTGACGACTATGGCTTCGAGCAGGTAACAGCAGGAGACTGGAAAAGAAAACGATCGGAAATAAAAAAATTGTGTTACTCAAGAGTTACGGATGGTGCACTAAAAGAGAAAAAAATTATGAAAAAGTGTGATTGAAAAAGTTAGTGAGGCATTGTATGTTTGGATTACACAGTTCAGAGACAAAGGTGTGCCTATTTTACAGCAAAAGGCTTTGAATTTTCGAAATGAATTTAATGAAGGGGACCCAGATCTTACTGAAAGCGTTGGTGGCTCAACAGATGAAAGAAATGTAATGGAATCCGTCACTTAAGTGTTTGTGGTGAGAAATTGTCATCAAATTTTCAAGAAATTGAGGCATTCAAGAAAAAATGTCAAGACTTGATTGGAACCGAAAGCCTAACGGGTGATCACATATTTAATTGTGACGAGTCAGGCCTTAATTACAAACTGTTACCTAGTAAGAGTCTTGCAGCCAGAACTGAAGCAGCAGCCCCTGGCTATAAGTGTGGTAAAGAAAGACTGACAATTTTAGCATGCAGCAATGCTACAGCAAACCACAAAATGGACCTCGCAACGATTGGGAAGTCCAAAAATCCAAGCTCCTTTAAAACTATTTCAAAAAATGCTCTTCCTGTAAAATACTACAATCAAAAACGTGTGTGGATGAGCAGTGAAATGTTCAAAAATGGTTTTTTTTAAGGAATTTGTTGATTCCACGGAGAAATTATTTAAAGAAAATTTAACCTTCCCAGAAAAGCAGTTTTGTTGCTAGACACAACCTGATGCAGAGAAGTTTCAAAATGGGGATGTTAAGGCTATGTTTCTGCCACCTAATGTAACCGCCATATGCCATCCAATGGATCAGGACATTTTGGAAACGCTAAAAAAAAAGAACTATTGCAGGAAGCTACTGTCGACAATAATAGAAGAAATTGAAAAAGGGCAAGACATGATTGAAAAATTGAAACACATCAATGTACAGAATGTTGCATTTTGGGTTGCAAGGGCCCGAGCTGATGTTAGGGCTCCAACCATTGCCAAATCATGGAAGAAGCTGTTTGGTGAAGATGAAGATGAAATTACGGAAACGGAAAGCATAGATGAAACCAAATAAATCATTCTACCCTTAGTTCAACGTATCCCTGGATGTGAGGATGCATCTTCACAAGAAGTTGAAAGTTTGATGAGCAAAGACTATTTGTATGAAATTGATGAAATTATCGCTCTTGTCACTAGCGATGGTAATACCATTGTTTATCAAACATCATCTGTTGAGCCTTTCAGAATCTCTCAAACTATGGAAATACATTGAGCAACAAGAAGAAGCTATGGGGATCAACATAATGATGCTGCAAAGATGGCGAGACTTGGTAGCAAAGAAACATCAATCGTCAAGAAAGCAGACTAGGATCACAATTTTTTTTAATCATCACAGGACTGAACTTTTTATGGATCTAACTTCCTACAATGCTGTTACATTAAGTTCATTTTATCCAAATCTATATTTATTTACAGTCAATTTTTAACGTTAACTCCAATACAAATTTGGTGCTAAATTTTTTAAATAAATTACTGTGTTACGTTACTGCGTATTGAATTTTTTTCTCTCTGTTGATTTGTTGTAAAACGTTATGTTTAGGTGCTAAATTTGTAAAATTATAACGTGATTTGACGTTTAATAGACTTTTTCTTAATTTTTCCTTATTATCCAATGTTTATGTCAGATAAGCAAGACTACTGTATTTGCAAATAAGAAAGATATGATATACGTTAATAGGTATGTGTGAGCACTAGAAAATTTGATTTCAAGTTAAGTTTTATTATTGATTTGTACTCTACTTGATGATTTTTACAAAACTCAAAAAATGTGAGTTCACATTTCTGTTCATAAATACAATCTTAATTTCTGGAATTGCTGGCTCCCTCAATTTAGAAAGGACACACACAGAGATGCTGACCATCTGTGACCTTCAGCATGTGATAGATATCACACAATGCCCATTACACACACACAAACTCTTTGTTTTATTCATATATTATATTATATTATTGATAGGATGTATTATTGTGTTGATCACTTGACCCTTCTATACCCGAGTCTGTCAACAAGTTGGTCCAAGTAGTGTCAATGACTTGGCCCAACCAGCCTTAAAAATATCTGTCGACAGGTTGAGTGGCGATGACATGGTCCTACTAATGTCGACCACTTGCACCACGCTGCTTCTGCGGGTCGATGACTTTTCTGTCAATGACTTTTACATCTCGTGTCGACCACTTTTTTGTCGATGAGTTGACCTGCGCCTGAGATAATATACTCACTTTTTAAACGTCTATTAAATTCGTAAAACTAGCTATTAAAAAAAATTGTCGATATTACATTCTCAAGGTCTTGATCACTACTAGCTCAAAAGGCAAGCTAGCAGAGATAACTGCTATCCTTTTTTTTCCTTTTTTCCCCCCATAAAATGAGGGCTAGCTTGTGTTTAACATAACCCTTTCAGTTACCTCTTTCTTCTAAATTATGTCTACAAGCTTATAAAGTGCTCTGGTTTTGGAAAAGTTGTATGATTTGTGTGGAATGGCAGGTTTTATATTGTTGATTCAGTCCAATTATAAATTTTTTTAAAGTGGAGAGGTCTCGAAACAGTTGAATTAATTGAGAATCAAAAGAAATATTAAAAGGCACTCATGAGAAAATTACCGGTCCAAATGCTTGTTTCTATTTAGGAAAAGATGCACGGTTTGTATGAGGCTACAAACTTTTTGTTGGTTCGTTCAAAATATATTATCTTTCAAACATAAGGAAAATTGGCAGCAAACAGATGTACTCACATGGCATTAAAAGGAGTTTGGAGTGGAAAATATGGTAAATATAGCAGAAAAATATAGGTCCAAAAGTTAATTTTTAAAACAACACATTACACTAATTTTCATGACATAATATCAGGCTTCTTCAAAAGAAGAGAACACTCTTTCTATAGAAGGGCCCTGATATGCTCTGAAACTTACTAAGGTGTGTTTTAAATGTTGTCTTTTGGACCTATATTTTTCTGATATTCTTTCATTGCTTTTCAACATCACATCATATTTTGATGAATGATTTTGAATACCTTTTACTCTTTGTTTTATATTCACATATTTCAGTTAAACTCATGGAGAGAATTGTCATTGTTTCATTCTGGATACCCCCAGCCAATGGTGAGTAAAATGGCTTTTGGGACTCCTTGCTACAAGCTTTGATTGTTAAAAGAATTTTCTTGTCCCCTTTTCTTTCTTTTAGAATAAAATTGTTGATATTGCTTTTATTAGTTGGATTTTCCAATTTGTTATTTCTAAATGTTTTATCATACTTAGGTTGTATTCTTCTTCTTTAGATGCACCATTAGTTTATTTATCATTCAAGTAATTGTGAGCTTTTTTCCTACTCCAAAAAGAAAAATCAATCTGGCTTGAGCTAGATGACTAGGGTTTTCAGGGTTTTTTTTTTATTCAGAGTCGGGGCTCAGAAATTGTTTCAGATTGGATCGGATGTCTATTAAAAATATGTTTTTATATCCACATTATGTTAATATATATTTATTTTCTGCATAGGTACTGGATAACATTAGAATGGACCTGAAATAGATAGGGTGTAATGAGGTGGACTGGATAAAACTAGATCAAGCTAGGGATGAGGTGGCTTGAATAGAACTAGCTCAAGCTAGGGATAGGGTGTAATGAGGTGGACTAGATAGAACTAGCTCAAGCTAGGGATAGGATGTAATGAGTTGGACTGGATAGAACTAGATCTAGCTAGGGATGAGATGGCTTGAATAGAACTAGCTCAAGACTTTGAAAATTGGCGTGCATATTAATCTATTGTAAACGTCTACATATTTATAGCGCTCCTAGTGGATTTGTATGGTTGCCTCGCAAGTATAATTAATAGCTCTGTGAGTATAACCTTTAGGTAGGCTTTGTTTTTTGTCATTTGTTGTTTTGCCATGTTTTCAATCTTGGTTACTTTGTATGGTTAATAAAACTTTATTAATTCCTTTTTAACTCCTAGAGTGTTGATATAATGTTTAATAAATCAACAAAGATAAGGATAGGTTGTAATGAGGTGGACTGGATAGAACTAGCTCAAGATAGGGGTAGGGTGTAATGAGGTGGACTGGATAGAACTAGCTCAAGCTAGGGATAGGGTGTAATGTAATTAATTTTGACAAAAATGGTCAGTTTTAAGATAAATTGGAAAATATAAATTTATCAGGATCAGAAACTTCAAATGTAGTTCATCTTCAACTTGTGTTTTAGATCATTTTTCATGTTATAATAGCACCTACATTCTCTTTATCTCAAACTCCTTCGATAGCCTTGACACCCACCTAACCAATGGACTTGTAACTAGTTAAAGAATATTGAATGGACAGTGTATATAACTATATAAATTATATATTATTAGCTGTATGCTCAGAACTGCTCTAACATGTCATAATTCTTGCTATCCAAGGGTTTGTTTTAATATTGATACTACTCTATCATCATTTGCATCATCATCATCATCATCATCATCATCATCATCATGAAGTGTTTCCATTCTGTGGCCGGGTCTGTTTAGTAAAATGCCCCATCTCCCTCTGTACTTTGACCATTCTTCTTCCTGCATATTATTTTAACTAACCAAAAATATCTACAATATATGTGTGGTAAAAATATATTAGTGAAATCTGTTTCTAGTATTTAATACTTTGCTTTTAAAAGTGAGATTACTTGTATTGATAGACCAACACCTAGTCATGATTTGTAATTTATGTTGACATACAATATAGAATACAATTTTTTATTCACTACAATCTATCCTTCTAGGGAAAACCTCTTTTCGCTTTATGAGATATTTTGTCATTAATATACTAATATTATATATATTTTATACAATTAAAATTATTTAAACCAAGATATAAAAACATGCTAAAGATTATTTTACCCCTGACTCAATTTCCAAAGTTGCTTGCCCAGCTTCCGACCACACCAACCATAATTGAATACAATTATTTATTTTCAAAAGTTGAAATATTAATAAAAAAATACTGTGTTACATAAACAATAAATAAAACAGCACATTGGAATGGAAAAAAGGCTCTATAGTTTGCACCTTATGTAGCTATTTTTATCTTTACATTAATCAAGCTATTTTAGCCTCACTGCATGGGTGATTCAAAATGAGGTTTCTTTAATCTATAACTAGAATGTAGTAATGTAATAACTGTATTCACAACTTTACAGAGTGGTTATAGAAATTTGAACCTTACCATGTAGAATATATGACTTGACACATTTTATGATATGTGTGACCGCTTAATCATTCACTCTTGAATGGCATACTAAGTGGGAAGTAAAAAGTTTGGTGATAGACGCATATCTAGTTTAAAGGAAATGCCACTCAAAACCGATGTATGCATTATATATGCATTATATATGGATTGTCATATATATTTGCATTATATATATATATGACAGTGCAGTACATCTTCTTTGCTGTAAGTAAAATGTATACTTTTTAGGTCTTGCTTATGGATGGTTTAGTTTACTAAATAGCTTGTTGAACTGCATTGTTTTCGTGCTTTTGCTGGTAGTTACAATGTTACTAATGTAATCAAGGTAGCCACTGAAAGGAAAAGCCACTAACTATGCTTCAACCCTCTACATACATGCGGCCAATTTAAACTCATTTTCCTAAATTCGATTTTATAGGGACATAAGTTGTCCATAAAAATTATTTTATTTAAGCAGCGTGTCTTAAATCCACATGTGTGGTATTAATGGGGGGGAATAAGGGGGCATGTCCTGTTAGAAAGTTTACGTAGAGGGTATCTTTACAGATATCATTAAGTATGTGTCTAGTGATGTTTTTCATCTTGGGCACATGACCTGAATGTCTTAAGTTTTTTTTTTAATTGCCACCAAATTTGACACATGGTTTTAAATGTTTAACAGCATTTAATTCATAATGTAACCAAGTTTGTTATCAAATGAAAGCTCTAATTCATGGCAATGCAACTAATCACATTTTATTTACTATGTATATTGTGGAAGTTTTCTGTACACTTGCAAAATCTTGAACGTGAAATTTCTTTTTTTGTGACATGGGCAGACAGTGTTTCTGAAACTTATTGAAGTGCAGGGATGTGTAAAATCATCCGTAATAGTTTCACTGGTGACTTGGGTTTGCAGTTCACCATCCTCCTTGTTACATCCATTCAATTCTTAGTCTGGCAGAAGGTGGCTTGAGCTTCTCTAAATTGAACCTTTTCATTTGATGATACTGATGTACCCGAAGTTTGTTTCCCGAAGTCAAATTTGATGGTATAATTTGAACAAGAATTTTTTTCTGCGTCATCCATCAGTGTTTCACTGAAGTCTGTTTTACCAAATGTTTGTAGTAGTTGTGATGACAGTATACCATACTTTAAATCCATAAGTGTCTGAGGATGCTATTACAATGCGCTCTACATTTCTAGCAACTGCATGATGTACACGAAGAAGTAGCCAATCATAAGCCTCCTCCAGATAAGATTGTAAAAATGAAATGTCTTCTTTTGTGCCATTTTCAAGAAGTATGCTTCTCTGTCCATTCTCGGCAAGTCTGCCAATACAAGTTGGCTTACCACTGAAATCATTGCGTTCTTTCATGAACTAAGTGAAGAACTGCTCCAACTGCTATTTATTACTTAAAGATGTTCAGAATGCGTGCATATCTTTTGAAGAGGGGTTAAACTCCATCATTATTCATGTTAATTGAATTGGGTGTTCTTCTTTGTTCAGCTAATTTAACACTATCTTCTTTGTATACATCAAAGATCATGTCAATTCTAGAAGAGTTTAGTGCAATAGATTTTATTCTCTGAATGATAAGCTTTGCAAAGTCTACAAAAGTCACCATAGAATTAGACATAGCTGCTTGAATTTTTCATGCAATTAACATAAAATCAAACAATGTTGTGGTGGTGTGAGGTGAAAGAGAAGGCATTTTTAAAGTTGGATCTTTAAGATCTTTCTCTAGTTCTTGTACCAAACTTGTCTTGTCAGGTTTTTTAGGAATCCATATTTTGTTATAGAGAACAAAGTAGAAACAAGGTCATAGCGCAGAAACTGATAAATGGAGTATTCTCTTTCTCGTGCAGCATCAATTAAATGTAGGGCATCAGAAGCCTCATTTTGGGTGTGGATTTTCTTAATGTGTTGCTGAGAACTGGAAATATTCATCTTAGCCACTTTATCGAAGAACTTCTTGGACTTATCAACGAATCTTTCTTGTCTGAATATATTGTATGCTGTTTCTCCCATTATGTAACATGTAAGCTTAAAGTTCTCATCATGTTCGTCAAAATGTTTACCAGTGACAATGTTGTACAACTTGTCTTGTGCATTATTTAAATCAAACCGATCTATTTGTTCAATGAATAAATCCATAATGCCTTCAATGCTTTCCTCATCTGATTGAGTTAAAGTGGGTGAGAATTCACGATGCTAAATTCTATTGTTACGAATGTGTTATTATAATATGTAAATAAAGTGTGATTAGTTGCATTGCCATGAATGAGAGATTTCATTATTGGTCACATTACGAATTAAATGCTGTTAAGCATTTAAAACCATGTATTATATTTGATGGCCATTTTGTAAAAACTGACAACATTCAGGTCATGTGCCCAAGATGAAAAACATCACAAAACATATATTTAATGATATCTGAAAATTAACCCTCTATAAACCAATTTCTAACAAGACATGGGCCAGCCCCCAAACTACATATCAAAAGGTAATGGGCAAGCATTTTGATTGTGGTAACTTGCTCATCCAGTTTATGTGTGTCATTGTGAGGTGCAGTAGTTATATGTGTGGAACATTTGTTTATATACTTGTATGGTTCTTTTTAACATATTTACCCACTGCCGGGAGCTCTATAGGCATCAAAAGTTTGACCTTTAGTACACACTACAAATTGTGGATGAACATCTGCAGGGCCGGATTTAGGCATGGGCCCGGGAACAGGGCGGCAAATTTTCGTGGATACATTTTTTAAATACGCGCCTATTCAAATGTACGATACAGTAAATTTACCAACACTAAAGGGGAATTTTTACACTAGTAATATATTTTGTTCTTTATTTATTAATTATTATTTATTTGTATATTATTTTTTTCCTCTATCCATACAAATAAATTAAACGAACGATGTTAAAATGCCACATTGCCTTGTATTTGTGTAAGAGAGAAACAGATTCCCAAAAGTTTCTTTCTCTCATACACAAGGGTGTGCAGACAACATCTTGAAATTTTAGCCAAAGATGTCCCTCCATTTATTAAAGTGATCAATGACTAATGCTAACTGCTTGAAATTCACGAATCTGCAAATTAACTTCAGCAGCTTTATTCGTCATTTATCGAAGAGTCATTTGCCAATGAATATATTCACCTGAAGAGTTTACTTATAAGTTTAGGACAAAAAGTGTTGCACCTCTTTACCACTTTTAAACAAAATGGTAAAAGAAAAACACCTTCGTTATCTTTATCCGTGTGTTTGTGTCTGCTTGGAAATTTACTTTAGCACTCCAGCCACAAATTGTTCAGCTAACTGTCTCTTTTTGCTTTTGCTAGAGTTAAAAATTATCTGTGATCGTCACAAACACAGGAATGATTAAATCATTTTGCAGTCCTTGCATTTGAAAATAACATTGGTGTAAAATTAAACTATGAATATGTGATTCTTTCATTTGCTAGTGAAAAGGTGAAGGGCGAGTTAAAAAAAATGGCTTCTATCAAAATTCCCTACATTGCTATTTATTAACGATTTAATAATAATAATGATAATAATAATATTTAGCACCGAACGATTTAATAAATATTCTTTATTGTATTACTTCTTAAAATAGGGATTTTTTAAAAATAATTTATATAAAATAATAGTTTGTTTTATTTATTTTTAATGTATCGTAGAACAAAGGGGCACAAACCTTTATTAGGCCCGTGGGCGTAGGTGCTGTCAAATCCGGGTCTGAACTTGTCACAGGAATTTTTATTCTGAACTTAAAATAAATAATAATTAAGCTACACTATGCCAACTAGATTTCTTATGCTCAACAGAAGTTATTTCTCTAAAAACTATGAGCTGTAGAGCCTCCACCATAAATAAAGTATAGAGGCTATGAACAAAATATTTAACCCCCTTCGCTGGCTGCATGGTCTATGACGCTACTCTAGCAATAAATTAGCCTGCTGATGATGGGGAGATTACAGTTTGATCTCAGTCAGATGTACTGAAGTTTTTTTTTTATAAATGGTTTCCCATCCTCCACACAAATGCAGGTACACTTCCTATAAATCCAACCTTTATCATCCCTAACCCATTAGCGTAATTAGTAAATAAGCATATAGCCCAAATGGGTAGTAAGAAGCGGCGCTAAAAACAATATATATTCAAACTAGGGGTGTACTGATACGGATACTGATGAATTGTTATCGGGCAATTATTAGTATATCAGCGGTTATTATGTCACTTAATTGTATTTTTTAAAAGTAAAGTTTAATTCAAAATTGTCTAGTTAGAGGTTTAGTGACCAGAATAGCAAAAAAAAAAAAAAACACTTATACACACTGCATCTGGGTTGTGGTCTATATAAGATTACACAACCAGATGAAGCAATATAAGTTTATCTTTGATAAAACAGACAATCTAGTTCCAACTTTTGACGACTATGCATAAAATATTTTTTTGTATGCATACAACTTTTTGTTTTAGTTACAAAAACTCTTATCATTTTCTTAAGTAATTTCCCAATACTTATTAATAAATATTCGATAATCGAGATTAATTGGTGTAAATAATTGAAGCATTAAAAATTAATTCAAACAATCGGTATCTTTAATCGGTTTTACTGGATAGGTACACCTCTAATTCAAACCTATTTTTGCATTTATTTCTCTAATGACTGCCCAGTGGTCAACAGTAATTGAAAGCCCTTCATTTGAATCTTGTACTCACAATGGACAGCTACTGCCAGTAAAAAGAAAAAAAAACATCCAAAGAAAATTTCCATTGAAATGTGTTTTTTTTAACTAAAAATATATGTGATGATTTTACAGAAATGTTATTGCAACCATTTGTTCTGTGACATCAAAACAACGCTTAAATAATGCTTCAAATACTAAACTTTGGCAGCTTGCACAGCACATTGTTTACCAAACATTTGTTCAAAGTTTCACAATCAGAGTAAAAGGCTTTTTTTTTAAATCAAGAAATCCAAGATAACTTTTTACTTGGGAACCTGGTGACCTGGCGGTCTAGGGGTAAGGTGTCAGACTTCTATGCTGGCGGCCGGGGTTCAATCCTCAGTCCCGGCACAGATTTATCTGATTATCAAACCCTTCCTTCACCTCTGACAAGACATCTTGTGAATGTGGGGAATGCCAGGCCTCCACCGTGGTTCGGATTCCACGTTAAACTGTAGGTCCTCCATTTCATCTCACAATCACCCTACCATTACACATTAGCGTAAGTGCGTATAACCCGAACGGGTAGTAAGACGCGGTGCTAATAATAATAATAATACTTGGGAACCTGATAACTAACTATGCTGGAATCCTATTCTAGATTTTGAGTGGTCATCCTGGTGATGAATGAGATATCTGAATAGTCTGCTTATTAGAGCAGTGTGTGTGGAGCAAGAATATGTGTTAAGAACAAATAGACAAAGTTAATAATTCACAAGTATTTGTACTAAATATTATCTGACTAACTTATATACTGATAATATTTTTATAAATGTTAGAGACGATTAAATAATTATATTAATGACATCTACAATTTCATTGCAACAATTCACATAATTATCTGCTTAGATCCTGTAAAGGATGATTTAAAAATCTCCTTACATAGGGAGGATACACAATTTGAATTTTGTATTGATGTCAATTGTGTTTTTAAATGTACAGAACAGCAATTGTATTACAGGGTTTTCAAAATCCCCTGAAGGTGGTATACAGTCACTCCAAGACTCCGTCGACCAAAAGCTCTTCTCGCTACATTCCACAAGCACCAGACAGAATCTTGGATGCTCCAGATATTTTGGATGACTACTGTAAGTTCTTTTAATACTTGACTAGTACTTTTGATTCTCTCTAAAACTTGTTTCTATTGGGGTTCTTACTTTGTGTTAATATTTTTCTTAATGCCTCTACAGTTTTCACATAGAATCTGATTTATTTTTTGTTAAAGGTTCAAAAACCCTTAATAATATAAAAATACTTATTAAAAACAGCTATATCATATGTAATTAATTATTATCAGTTCTATTTTACGATGTGTCCATTCCTTTTGTTATTGAACTAGACAATTTGGAAAAATTCGCTTGAACAAAAAATGAACATTTTATGCTGTTTTCTTTGTAATTTGCAGTCTATAGATTTTCTTTGTAATTCATAGTCTGAGTAAGCTCATTTTTTGGGTTGGCTTATGGAAAGGGGGGTGGGGTCGCTACCTGAACCTGACTTTGTGAAAGCCAGTTTGACACTAGAAGGCAATTTTTGTTTTGCTCTCAAGTAAAACCAATTTTAGATTGAACTGTTTTTTAAAAAATGCCTGTTTGATAGCGATGTTGTCACTTGGGACTGCACCTACCGATTCCCGGGTTAAAGGATTCAAGCTCTCCCAGTGAGTGCAGCCAATTTTACCTGGGGACTGTGGGTCTGGTGTATATCTTGTCTGTGGATTGGGCTTATATCTATGCATTACATATAACTAATGGTGAATAGGGTATAGCATATGGTGTGCAAGAAGTTGTAACACATTATTTTCAATTTTAACCCTAATAGTGGATACATGAGGAGTGGTACACAGTGCATAAAGGTGATTTAACAGGTGTATGCATGGAGTTGAGCATAGACAACTCTTTTTTTTTAACTTGAGATATATCAGCTAACGAGAATGCAAGGAGAGGCTCTAGTCAATCAAAGGTCATTATGTACAGCAGACTGAAAATATCTTCTATTGCTGTTGGAAATTCCTTGTGGTAGCCATACGAGTTTGTTATTAACAAATTTTCTTTAGTTTGATGCTAGTGACTACAAGTGTAAATATGATTAAAATAAAGGGGAACTACTACATTTTGGATTCCATTATTGAAAGTAGGTCTAGGCCTACTATAGTATTCATGACAATGATTAAATCAGAACAAATATAATTTGATTTAATAAATAGTATGGGCACCACTAAAATTAGGTTGAATTGATGTTTCAAAATATACATTTTATTGAACATTAGTTTTGAGTGAATCCTTAAGGCAAGAATATATGAATAAGATACTTTATCTATTAGAGCAAAGAGGGGAACTAGGATTATAAATGAATACTTTTAGGATATAGGTGGTCTACAGGAGGAACATGAGATTTTATGGACACATGTGAAGCTAGAAAAGAGAATGATGTAGTCTGAGTTTGAAGAGAAAAAACCACAAGGGTGACGAGATAGCAGATAACATTAAGTGTGCGAGTGAGAGGAGAAGAATGGACGAGAGTAATGAAGAAAGATGGAGGCAATTCACTAACTGATCCAGCCATAAGCTGGAAACAATTTATGATGATGACCTGTTAGAGCAAGGAGGTTAAACGACTTTTGTAACCTAGCAGTCTAGGAGTCTAAAAAAACACGATAGATTAAATTAGACTTTGATTACTACATTTTAATATAAACTGGTGTATTTTCTTATGAATTGTATACTGAACGCTATGTACTATCCACTAACTACTATCTATGCATTATGTATGAATATAATCTTAGCCCCAGTAAATATTGAGCTATACTGTTTTCTTTCTTTTTGTTAGACCTGAACTTGGTAGACTGGAACGCCAATAATATTCTGGCAGTGGCACTAAATGATGCACTGTACCTGTGGAATGCCACTACAGGCACCATTGAACGCCTTTTCACGTTAGAGGGAAATGACTACATCTGTTCCGTGTCTTGGATGACTGATGGGGCCACTCATCTGGCTGTTGGAAACTCCCTAGGTTCTGTACAGGTAAGAAACATTCGTGATTTACATATTACCTATACTGTTACAACATGTTTACATGTTATACATGGTCACCTGGCACTGCAAATTAACGACACAGTTCAAGAATCTTTTTTTATGTAATAGTACAGCACAGTATATCAACTCCTAATAGAACATCAATACTACTGTAAGAATATAATTTTTCTACCCCCTTTTTATTAAAAACTAATCCTTTTAAGAACAAAGTTAATTTTCATTCTTTCATCAACACACAACTATTTTTACTTCAGGATGAATTAAAAAAATAACCTCTCAAGAGTCTTTTAAAACCTTGGATGCCTTTGATTCAGGGTCTTATTGTAGTTAGAGAAATTCATCAATAGAAGGATGCTGGCTTCGGTAGCCGCATATTCTAAGGCGCTACGCTCGCAGTAAAGTAGACCACCATTGATGAGGGGATTGAGGTTCTAATCTCAGTCCAGTGTAACTGAAGGTGGTTTTCCACACTCTCCACACAAATGCTGGTACACTTCTTCTAAATGGAACATTTCTCATCCTAAAATAACTTTAGTGGAAGTAGTATATAGGTGTATTACTTGAACAGGCGGTAAAGAAAAATTAGAGGGGTTTCCAGGAAACTGAAAAAATCTAGGAATTTGATAGGTTAAGTAGCTGTCTCTTCATATTAGAGAAATATAAAGCTACTATTTTGTTGCACAATGTTGGAAGATTTTTGCATTTTAAAATTACTTAAATCACCTTCTGTCAACAAACCATATAGTTGTCTACACTGGGAGATTATTGTTATATCATGTTGGTGTTGGTTTTCTACATTTAAAAACTAGATGCAACACTTTGTCTAAACATTGGACACAGTTTATATTTTGTGGCAACATGCGGGACAAAGATTATGTTTTGACGGCGGCCACTGCTTGTGTAGTAATGTTTGCAAGTACACCACCAAAAAAAAAAAGCACAAGTGTGGGATTCGGCCAAGTTTACAAAATGGAAATGCATGTGGTGGGAATGAATTACTAAAGGATTTGAAGAACGATGACCTCTTATCTGGAGAACTTTGTGCAGCTGGATAGCTTCAAAAATCTAATGCGCATGTCTAGCTCAGACATGGGCTAGTTACTTGGGCAACCCTAAATACAACACTTACCAGTCTCAACTGGTAACAAACAGTCCAAATAGAAGAAAAATTAGTTTATGTGACTGAATCTGGCCCAAGCACTTGCCGTTAATTTGGCGTTCCCGGCCTAAACACTCAAAAGCGCTCACCGTATTTCAACACTCTCCAAGCCATCTGTTGGGCTAGTTGCTAACTATTTTATATTTAGGATTTATTTTTTAATATAGAGGTCTATCTTGTATTAAATTTATTATTTTCTTAGCGTTGTTAGTTTTGCTTTAGAATGACCTTAGAAGAAAATATGATTCTTTTGGAGCTCAATAAAGACATCTAGAAGTGAATCTGATAGTTCTGATGATAACGATATTGATATTGAGTGTAATAATGATGATGAAGACCCTGAATTATTTGATATAAGTGATGGTGATCTGTAAAACAATTTAAATGGGTGTAGGGATTGTGCTGCTGCTGTAAGGCGTTTTCAACCACCTTTGTTGACATTTACTGACCGGCTACAATTTGATGTTCCAAATGAATATGTGGGCAATACTGGTCCTGCGCATGACTTACCTGTAGATTCCAATGAGCTATGTTATATTAAACTAAGGTTAGGTAATAACATTTTTCAGCACTTTGCTGAACATACAAATAAATATTCCAAGTTTAGGCAACAAAAAATATGTAAAGTGGATCAAGAGTGGTATGAAACTACTGAGGAAGAAATGATGGCCTACATAGGAGTATTGGTTTTTTATGGGTGTATTTGATTTGCCAGAAACATCAGATTACTGGCACAGCTCAGACATTGGATGCCCTGTAATTGGTAATTGCATGACTTGCACCTCTGCAGAATTGATTGTTTTCTTGAATACCACCAGGAAAGGGGAGTTTGAGTTGAAAACTAAGTTTAAATATTAATTAAATAATTTGTTTGGACTACAATACGTAGTTCCTAGTAATGTCAATGTGATCCCTAATATAATAAGTTGTTTCCAAGTATTTCAAGTAATATGTTAATTACATCCTGAGTTATTGCTTATAGCATAGACTCGTGTAGAAATATTCATGTTATTAAAAAACAAAGGGGATAGTGGTGTGGAATTCGGCTCTTATAATAACGCCGGGAGAGAGTTAAAACTGGAAATGGTGAAATTAATCATATTATAGCTCTAATGGTGTGTATAAGGCTTGTGCTTTCTCTTACACCTAACCAACTACTAGCATAATAAGACATGGCAGAATAATTTTTAAAGCTAATTTCATAGTTATGTATTGATTAAAATAATCCCAAAATGAAAAATTCAAATAGGCACATATAAAATAAAACATCTTATAGAATATTGTTTCCAGCTTTGGGACTGTACTACTATGAAAAGTGTTCGTAAAATGACTGGCCACTCCGCCCGGGTAAGCTCACTGTGTTGGAACTCTTACGTTGTGACGAGTGGTGCTCGCAGTGGGGTCATCAACCACTATGATGTACGGCAGAGAGACTATCAAGTAGCCACCGTCTCTGGAGGGCACACACAGGAGGTCAGAATTATTTTGATTTAGAAAAATGACAATGACTTAGCTTTCTAGGCTCTAGGCCCACCCTCTCAACGTATCCAAACATCTAATTGGTTCACCATTTAGTATTCTAAGAGCGTACTGTATCACAGCAGTAACATTAAAAATGAGGTGACCCAATGGCTAGATAATTTTATAATAAAGGAAAGTGATAAAACTAAAGAAAAAGGAAAAATAAACTATTAAGAGTAAATTTGATGAAGAAAGCCCACCTAGGGAAAGAGGAAAAATGTGGGAAGAGTCCAATGCACAAAGGTGACATCTTCTTCCTTTCCTTTCTTCTGTCTTCTATAGTAGAAGTAGTCACACACACATTTTAACACAAATATCATTATATTTCGGCATTGTTGCCTTTATCAAACACAAAGAAGAAGAAAGTACATAGTACACTAACAATGGATTACTCCATTTTAAATTTTTTTAAAGAAACTGTTAGAAACACATTGTACAAACTGTTTTTGGGAGCAAAGATAAATTCCTTGATTAATGTTAATATTTATAGAAAACTGATGATGCTGATGATAAAAATAAATGCCCATGTCCAGGTGTCATTTTTCAAATTTACAAATATGATACTTGATGTGTTTATCTCCATAATCAAAGGGTGTTTACTCTTCTAAGCTTTGCTATTCATCTACATTTAACTGTACGAGTATTAGCTTTCCTCCTCCATTTTAAGAGTGGGCTATTATTCTAGACTAGCACAACCTTTTTCAACAGTTGGTAGGTCTTATGGAGGGAAGGCTGTTGGAGTTATGTGCACGAAATAAAATGAAAGT
This sequence comes from Timema douglasi, assembly GCA_901482245.1. Lineage (NCBI taxonomy): Eukaryota > Metazoa > Arthropoda > Insecta > Phasmatodea > Timematidae > Timema > Timema douglasi. The sequence goes on along the minus strand of CABEEJ010000707.1, from coordinate 72,791 downwards.
GGCAAACAGTTGGTATAAGAAGGAAAGAGAAAGTCATAAGATCACTAGATACAGTTGAATTGGGGAGCAAAGATGGGTTAAATACCTAAGTTTGATTTTGGTAGGAAGAACAGAAGAGTTACTAGTTTGCTAGAATGTATCCCTACACCAAAACATAATGATTTGATAGACCATATGTTAATCAGCTGTCACTTTAATGAGCAAAGCTTTGAAAACAAGAAAATTAATAACAAAAAAAACACACTTTAAATTCTTTTTAAATAATTTTCTGTTTAATAATGCTAATAAAAATCTTGTTTCAATTTTTTTTAACCTTTTTTCATGTTGTTATTATTATTATTGTTGTTGTTGTTGTTGTTTAATGATTAGACAGTATAATATGTTGGATATTTAAGAGCTTAACTTGATTTAATGTTTTGATAAGGTAATGATTTTTATACTCTACAGTATTTAATGTCTGTAAAAACATGTTAGCAATTATAGAAGTTAGTTACTACCACCCCTGGAGCAGAACCTTTAAATCAGGGGTCGACAAAAGTCTGATTATTATCGATTGTTTAAGTATATTTTCTTGTGTGTTGAGCACATTTTATTGTAGTCAAAAGTTTTCCATAACTAAAAAGACTGATTTTACTTTTGAGTCGAGTTTGGTCGAATCCACCATTTTACGAATCCAAATCTTGGAAAAAATTATGGACAAAAGAAGAAATATAAACTTAATAAGAATAATAGAAAATACAACTAGTAATTTAATGTTAACATTCTTTCTTATAGTTCATTCATTATAACATTTATACATTCAGTTAAGTGTTAAATTACTGGTACAGGACCTGGTTGTTAGGTTCATCTTATAATTAAGTCTGAACCACCAATAAACAGCATTAGAGCTCTAAAACAAATTTCAGTTGAAGAATTGAAAAAATATATTTTTTTAAAGATATGAGTCTCGAATCTTTAATATCCTTAAGGATTCGATTGCCCCCACCCTTTATTCTTGTGTGTAAACCTGTATTACATATGTATGTATTTTACAGGTGTGTGGTTTGAAATGGTCACCTGATGGCAAATACCTGGCAAGTGGTGGCAACGACAACATGTTATGTGTGTGGCCAGTAGCTGGCGGAGAGAAGCACTCCCAGCCACAACCTCTTTACAGTTTTAGGTATTTTATGTTATATACATTATGTATAATATAGAAAATATGCAATTTGGTGTGAATGCATATGTGTGTTGTGTTTTTAACTGTGAACTTTGAGGCCTACAATTTTCTGGTGAGTGCTTAGGCCTTACCCTTGTATCTTCTTTCAATGTTTAATTTAAAATAGCCATTTGGCGCCATTTTTCTATTGTGTACATACCAGTAATTGAACATAAATTGAGTATTTTAGTTATCACTATTTTAATTACTGAAGTTGAGGTTTTTTCTAAGTGAAGTCCAAGCTGATGTCTGTTTCAAAGTCATGACTAAATTCTTAGAATATCTTTTTATTTTTTAAAACATTAAGAATATGTAAACCATTACTGGTTTCTGGAGATGAAAGTTTGATTTAAATTTGAAATTCCTTAAGTGAAGCATTAAAAAGTGTTGTTGAAATGAAGAAAAGATAAATCATTTGATGATCTTTTTATATGCATTAAAGTGTTATTATCTTGTGCAGTGCCCACCAGGCAGCAGTGAAAGCGCTGTCTTGGTGTCCTTGGCAGCCCAACATTCTGGCAAGCGGAGGAGGAACTGCAGACAGAACTATCCGTTTCTGGAATTGTAACACAGGAGTGTGCCTCAACACATTGGATACAAAGTCACAAGTAAGTTCTCTTATAACCAGAAGGTGCCCGCTTCATTGTCCACATGATCTTATGCAGGAGTCGGCAATCTTTCCGGGCCCCAATCGACTTTAATGATTTTTATCAATGGTCTCACAATCACTATTTGTTTCTCCACTTCTTCCACCCCCCTACCCCCCAGATTGTATTTATTCCTTGAATTCAGTATTTCCTCCAATACTTATGTCCCGTTCTTTATAGAAAATAAATAAAATGTACACTTTGTTTACTCTGAAAGGTATCAATCAATCTTACGCCGATGGTTTACACTATGGACCTATCTTATAAGCTGTATCATAGTGGGATAATGCAAGATAAGCTTTCCTTTCCGTGATGATGTAGTTTTCCTACGTGATCGACTGACAGTTGTTGCAAAATAGGCCTATTGCCGACCTCTGATCTAATGAATCATTCTCGCAATAGGCCAGACTGCCAAATACAGAGGGATTGTGGTTCGACATTGGTCGGGTGCTTTCTCCTAAATTGTTTCCCACTATTTCTCATGCAAACATGGGTATACTTGATTTAAATTCAACCTTCCTTATGCCTAGTCCATTAGTTTAGTTAGTTTATGTACAAACCAAAGACCCGTTGGAAATTCTTTTTTTCGAGAGAATGAACTTTAGTATCAGAGATGGGTTGTATCTGCTATTTTATGACTCTGAACCTTAGAAAACATGGAAAACAAAAGGGGTTTATTCTACTACAGTAATTCTTTATTTGCAATAGAAAGTAGAGATAATAACTAGAATATTGATATTCATTATAATAGAGTGATATTCTAGGGTTCTGCAAGCTTGGGTTTTTTTCATTTGAGTCAAACTCTAGTGAGTATTTCTAAAAACTCGCGAGTTTGAGTCGAGTTTGCCTTTATTCTTAATTTTAAAATGTTAAGAGTATATATTTATTTTAAATGTAAATATCACATCTTTAAAATTTGATATTTAAAAAATACCGAAACACATATTCTTAAAATATGAATGACTCATTTTTATAAATATAAATACATACTCTAGGAAAAAAAGTTAAATGGAAATATCGGTTTATAAATTAGAAATAACACTTAAAAAAGCACATTTCAAAAATAAGAATTACACTAACAATTTAAAAAAATGAATGATTGGATGATGGCTTGAAAATGTACAGTAAGATAGGGTGGACACACCACACAATGATGGCTGTATCAGAATAGTCAGTACACTTGGCTTGATGCAGACTTGATGAATGTACACTTTTCATCCACTTGAGATTGAAGACTGCTGCATTAGACTAATTGGAGAGCAAACTATCCTTCCCACACCCTTGAGTCTACAGTGCTGCTTCCTACCAATGAGCTTAGAAACCATTTCAAACGCCATCTATCAGCTCGTTATCACAGATCACATTACTCTAAGAGCTCTATCTCTATCAGACGAAAAAATAAATAATTGCCAATCAAATACCACATCAAGGGTGACTAGCTGTCGCCCTTGAACTCAAGGGTGTGTGAGGAGTGCATCGGCACACTTCATGACTATTTGGACCGATCTCCACTTGATTACGTGATTGCCAATGTAACTATTAAGTGAACGTCAAGAGTCAAGGGCGTGTGAAGTAGACTATTCAGATACAGCCATTGTAAAGTAAGTGATAGTTAAGTTGAGCCAAACTGAAAGAATAGTAAGATAGGAACAAACACACTTCTCTCTTCATGTCTTATTAAACTTTTACAATTCCCACTCCTTCAAAAGTTGCACAGTTCCACATTATTTTGAATTTTCGGAAATATTCCTGTTTCATAAATGTCAACAATGTGCCAACTGTGAACGTTTGAAGAAGTGAGAAGTGTAAGAATAAATAGAGAAATGTGATTGTTTATATTTAGGCCTAACCTAACTATCCTTTAAGGTTGGCTTCCTTCACTATCACTTTACATTATTGTTGAGTGTTTCTGCGCTGTTTTGATAAAAAGTTAGTAAAATTGACCTTTTAATAAGCTAATATTTCCCCAAAATATGATTCAATAACTTAATTTACCCTATAAGAAAACATTAGAATTATAAACAGTTATAAATTTGAAGTGTTTCATATTTTGTTTATTATTATGGGTGGACGGTATTCCGAACCATTGAGAAAAAGTCAAGAATTTGTCAATTCCCATTGTTCGGGTGAGAATGACCCTTTCCTGAAAAGTTTCTGGCGGGAAACGAAACATAGTGCTCAAGGAAACAAAACAAAGGGGGCGTGCTAGTGTTACAGCATTTACTGCTGCACTCTTAACTGTTAATCTCTTTTGTAGACAGTCTTCTTCTTTGTGCTTTAGCAAACTTGGGGCTGGGATGGGGAGGGGGTTATTTTACCACTTAGAAAAACAAATAAGTTGGGAGGCACATGTCTTATTCTGCTCTGTCAACAGTTATTTGTTTGGTTCAGCAAGTGAAAGAGCTTGAAAGATTTAGAGAAGGACAGAAAAATATTACATAACTCAAGCTGGCCCGCCACATTCCCACAAAGGATGTATATATATTAGAGATGGGTCGAATCCGAATCTACATTTTATTTTCGAATCTCGAATCCAAATCCGAATCCTAGAAAATCGTTTTAAATTTTAATTATTTACAAATAGACCTACATTACACAATATAGGTCTAAACTGTGAATTGAGATTTATTTCAATTGTGCTTTCAATTTTAATCAACCCCAACCACCCCTCACAAAATACAGGTTAAAATCCAGCCAAATTAAACAATCTAGACTCTTATTAATGTTTAAAAATCAAATAAATTAAAATTTGAGTGTCTTTTAGTTATTTTTAAAAGTGTTGTTAGAATGAGTTAAGTTTATAAAAATAACATGTGAAATAAACAGATTAGGCCTAGTTATCCTTTGATCAACTTTAATCATCATTAAAGGATATTTTATTGTATTAAGATAGCAAAAATAAAAATACAAACGGATATTTTTAATAAAGATTAAAACATGTTTAACAACTAAACATACTTTGGAAATAGTTAACTCAATAATACCTAAGTTGTTTTATTATCTTCTTATACATCCATTATCTATTTTCGCATAGAAAACAAATATATTCGATTCTTGCGATATATCGATTTCTGAGAATACATTCTATTTAAAGCACGAACATATTTTCGACTACAATATGTTCATTCCCATGTTATAAGGCAGGACTACGTTTGAATATTTCTACAATTACTTCAATAATATTTTAAAAATATTAAACTCTAAATTAAAATCAATTTAAAAACAAATAATGGATTAGCAAGTCATTATTTGATCCTTAAAACTCTAGAGCGCTTACTAGGTGATCAGATTACCTGAATCGATTTTAAACAAACAATCGAGATACGATACGTAGGCCGGTAGAGATAAATAAACAATTTTATCGCTCGCTGTCTGACTGTTTACAGTATTTATTTTACATAAAACCCAACAAAATGTCTAACTTAAGGATCGTATGCAATAAATAGGGATTCTTTCCGTAGTTGTAGATAATTAAAACCAGTTGGCTAGTAAGAAGTAACAGTATCTTTGTTTTAATCATCACTCGGGAAAGTAAACATAATATATGTCATGGCGGCTGACTTAATATCGTGTTTAATGGCGGCTGACTTTGTTTCATGCGTAATGTGTTCTTATTTCTATATAAAAAAAGCTGTAATTTCTTTTATTTATTTCGAGTTTATTTGTAAATCTAGTTTTAATTTTCAGTTTTTGAATAGTTTTAATGTGGTCATTAAATATTTACAAGATTGTAAGTGGGGTGAAAGTTTTAGAAGTGGGCATGTGCCGAAACGGTCGAGTCCAAGTTTCCCATACAGGAGGTAGGGTAGGGTACTTACTAGGCACGTAAGATTTTCCACACTTAACAATTATTTTTATTTTTTAGAGAATATTTTATTAATGATTATCTCTTTTCTCCGACAAAATAAATATTACGGATTAAGTAGTGTTTTTCAAGTAGGCCTAACTAAGTAATTTTTTAATTCAAGATATTATGCTTTGTTTATGAGGTTAAAGATTCGATCATCGAATCCAGTAAAACACCGAATCCTCGAATCTCGAATACTTGCCAGAATTCGGTGGATTCGAGGATTCAAAGATTCGAGTGGCCCATCTTTAATATATATATAATGTTCAATCACTTGTGCTCTATCTATTTGTGCTCATATGTGCCCGAACATGAACATTTTTGCTGTGTAACTAGCCCTTTTAGATTAAGTTTAATGTGGCGGGCCAACTCAAGCCTTCTTTATACCATAACCTGTAGAACAATCAAGTTAGAGCTGGCCCGACATATTTTGAAATATCAATGCAACAAAATTCTGTTCTCACGATTTGTTTGTGCTTCGTTTTTGCTCATATGTGTCTGAACATGCACATTTATGCTGTGAAACTAGGCCTTTTAGATAACATTTTCAACTTTGGCTTTGACTATATTTTTCTACAGGCTATAATTAGGGAAGGCTTAAGCTAGCCCGCCAAATTAAATGTTTTCTAGAATGCCTAATTTTAAAGCACAAATGTTCAATTTTGGGCACATATGAGCACAGAAGGACCACAATGTAGTGACGTAAATAAAATCTGGTTGTGTTTTATATGTGGCAGTCCAGCTTGAACTCATTTTTTCCACAGGTTATGGTATATGAACGGCTCAAGTTACCCCACCACGTAAATTTTATATAGAACACCTAATTTTAGAGAACACATGTTCATTTTTGGGCATAGGGAAAACCATCCTTAGTACACCCGACTAGGATCGAACTATGATATCCCCATCATCAGCAGTCTAGTCTATTGCGAGAGTAAAGCCGTAGGCTGTGCAGCCACTGAATCCGGTTTTAATATTATAACTTTTACTGATCTTATCATATTAGTTTATAAATCAATGTATTTTTAATCAAAATTATTCTAAAGCATAATTTTAAAATTTCTTCTCGTTTTGAATCCCGATATTTTGACTCGTTTCCCATCCTGAAAATAAATGTAATGCTCGTCCATCCTTATTTATTATTCCTTAGTGTAAATGTGCATGATCACACCTTCTATTCCATTTCCATTCCTCAATGCGCAGTTGCACATGCTCTCGCCAGACATTATCTTATTGAGAAATTTATTTCAAAATTATTTTTAATGTTTATAAAAGTTGATGCGCATACTTTAAGATTATATGTATGAAAAAAGTGCATTGAGCAAAAACATTTAGTAATGAATTACTACTACTTCCTGAGGAAGGTGTTTTAATAGCATCGAAATATTGAAGTATGTGTAAATTTGTGTTAGTGTCTTTTCTTTTATTTGTGTTCTACTTTTTTCCTAATCCCTTAAGATTAAAAATAATATGACTATAATAATATTTCTAGCAAAAAACATGAAATAGTAAATGCTTTTTTAATATAAATGTGGTAAGTTTGGTAAAATATGTATTGTAATAAGTAAAGATAAATATTGATTTTAGAGGTTAATCAACATGATTCTATAACAAATAGTAACTAAACTAAAATAGTTTTGTAGTTAAACGTATTATTTAATACGAGTTTTGAATATCTTAAATATGAACACATTCAAAATAATATATTCTTGATATTGTATTTTTTGTGTAACAGAAACCCATAAACACATTTTTAAGGACAAGCTTTCACTGTCACAGACAGCTTCATCAGGTCAGTAGAGTAGACAGTCTAATCTCCTGACCTGATGAAGCTGCCTGTGACAGTGAAAGCTTATCCTTAAAAATGTGTTGATGTGTTTTTTAGTGTTATATCTAAACAATTTCTACTCCAGTATCACCTGGGTAAGTGTGCTGGCTATCCCTCCTAATTTAAACCATGATTTAGCCTAGTGCTTTATACCACATAATGCAACAGAAATTATTATTTTAGAAAGGGACTAGGTAAACATAGTAAAAAGAATCATTCACTTATTTAATAATCTATTTAGCTATTTTTATTTTCATTGCTTTGTCATGGCAACACAATTAAACAACTTCAATCAAGGATAAATCAAAATGGACGACAATATTTAATAAATTTACTGGTTGAGAGTAGTTTTAAATCTCTATTATGTTATTATATTAATGTTAAATTTGATATTAATTTCAACAATTCGTTAAGTAACCGAATGATTTATAAGTGGAAATGGCGATATTATCTAAATTAAATAGCCTATCCTTACTATTGTGTTTTAAAAATTGATTATTAAGTACAGCAAGTGAAATCTCGAAAATGATGAGCTCCCAAAACTTTTGATCTCGATCTCAAGCTTAAGGGACAAGCTCTATTTGAAGTTTGAATCCGAGTACTTGCAGTGCCCTAATATATTCAGTTGAGTCATGAAACTCTTTAGCTCAATCGGTGGCGTTTCTGCCTTTCAAGCTAAGGGTTCTCAGGGTTTATTCCCAGGATGTTCGAAATGTATCATTGTTGAAAATAGGAGTTTACCCTTTCATATTAATAAATTGACATCTAGGAACTGGATGTTGTGCCTGTATTAGCCTTAAGTTATATTATAAGCTATATGAAGCTATGATAGGCCTAGTCAGCCAGTGGTAGAAAATAAATGGTTTGAGTAAAAAACTGTTCCAGAGCACAGACTGGAAACACTCATTGATGTAAATTCAGTTAAACAGTTAATTAATTGTTTGCGCTTTGGTTGTTGATTTTTCCTGCAATAATGTTGGACTAAAAATAATCCCAGCAGTAGTGTTTGAATGGCCTAGAAAAGTGGCACAAAACCTTTTTTGGGGGTGCGACCCCACTTAAGTATTATTTTACTTAGAAGACCCCATTCCACCATGTGACTAAATTTATGTTTTCCTCCTACTTACTTGAGGCCTTCTTTTAAACCCCTACACTTCCAATGAATTTCTGGTGCCCTATAAAGGTTTCTAAGGCTGTAATACAATTAGTTCAACTCGCTTGCTGGATGTGGCCAGATCCATTATGTTGCGCTGCACACCTTTTTTGATATAATGAATATGTTTCAGGTCTGTTCTCTTCAGTGGTCTTCTACTTACAAGGAGCTAGTATCTGGCCATGGCTTTTCAAACCATCAAATTACCATTTGGAGGTACCCTGCACTTACTAAGGTTGGTTACATTAAAGGGAGGTAATCACTTTGGTGGCAGAATGGTCTAAGGCATCACTCCTGTGTTAGACTAGCCTGCTGATGATAAAATTGAGGTTTAAATCCCGGTCAGCTCTGCTGGGGATGATTTTTCCTCAATGGTTTCCCACTCTCCTTCCACGAAAATGCAGCTAGATTACATCTAAAAGGCTTCTTTCCTCATCCCTACCTCATTAGAGTAATTATGCATACAACCTGAACAGTTAGTAGAATATTGTGATAAAAAGAAATAAGGGTGTGCATAGCTTTGGAAACTTCGACTTAGTTTTGAAAATTATTTAGGCTTCGACAATTATGAAGCCTTACCAATAAAAATACACAATATATATGTTAGAATATTTGCATTTTGTTTTGTTTTGTACATCACAAAAATTAGTAGTAATTGAATAATGTCGTAATTAGGGGTGAGTGAATATTCAAAATTTCAATTAATTGACAACTGAATATTCTATTCGAAACTCCAGATAGATTCTCTGAATAGCAAGAGTAAATAGTTGGGTCATAAATCTCTTAAAAGTCTCGCCTAGACCAGTGTGTTTACGAGACAAGCAGGTAGCCATATAATCAGGAGACACTGTGTTAAAAATACTCTTGTCCTTGATTTGTTATGAGGTGGGGGGGGGGG
>CABEEJ010000707.1:29930-61915 GCA_901482245.1 Timema douglasi | reverse complement strand
AGGCCTACAAATTTTATTTTTACAATAATTTTAGGATAAATCAATCTATTTTTTAATAGCAATAATATAATATAGGGCCTAGGCTGATATTTATCGACTTTATCTTCTACTTCAAGGGATAGTGTTACGTATAGGCTAGCTTGATTTAGGCAAATAACTTTTATAACTTAGCACATGTTGGTGTTTACTGCATAATATAATAATTGTTCAATGTAGCTCTTAGGAGGGTAAGCTTAGGCCCTATTAAAAGTGGATTTTCCATCCTGCTAAACTAAACGCTAGTAAATTTAACTTAAGCTCCTACTCGTTTTTGTTCCTTCTCCCTTAGATTTTTTTGTAAAAAAGTAGGCCTATGTTAGATTTAGGGCCTACTAACCTGAATATAGGTATAACTAAACAAATAATTTTGCTTAACATATTTTAAATATAGGCCTAGTAAGTAGAAACATTTGATCAATAATTATTAATGCAAATTATTAATAGTGTGATTAAGGTAATTTGTTTACCAGTAGTATTTATGTGAAGTGAACCATGGAAGAAGATGCAGTCTTATTTTACATTACAAATAACTTAAATAAAATCAAACTCAATGGCGCCTGCCCACAAGTGAACTAAACTGACCGAGCGGCTCCCGCTTACTATCGAAGAGTAGTGCCAACTTCTGGGGATTGAGGGGGTTTGTCCTTGAGAGGCTGAGTTGACCTCGGTTCTCAGAAAATCCAGCCAGGGATCAATCCTTGGGACCTCTGAATCTGTAGCTAGAAACTCTTAACCACTAAACCACCTTAACCTGAGTAAATTCTCTCTCCTTTACATTATGTCAGGTAAGTTTCATTCCTCCTTATTTTATTTAACTTTGGTTTAAATATTATGATTGCGCTGTATGTTTTATACTTTTACTTTCTAGCAGTTTCTTAATATCTAGTTATCTGTAATGTAAACATTAAAATAACTAAATATTTTACATAGATACGTAAACAATAATGTAAATGAAATTTTTTGTATAACCCATGGGCTGGATCGCAAACACTCATTGCCTTAGGCAGACATTCTTTAACCCTTCGTATAGGCCTACATGTATATTAGGCTGTATAGTGGTCTGGAAAAAATCTATTGGCTCTGGAAAAGTCAGGGAAAAGTCAGGGAATTTTAAAATGTAGTTTGGCTGGACACCCTGTTAAAATGAGATCATTTGAACAGAATAATAAATATTTCCAGTCAAATTGAGATCACTTGCAGAAAAAACTAATATTTAGAGTTAATTTTTTTTCAATATGGTCTGTCATCTTATCACTCCCAAATTTAGTACACACGCCTGAACTATCTTACCAAAGAATAGCAGCTTTGATCAACATACAGCAGTTAAATTTTTATAAGGCAAATAAAATACTCTTTGCCCCCTAAAGTAGTAAAAATATATGCCATAGAATGCATTGACTAAACTAATCTTGAAGGTTTTGGCAGCTATCTTTTTGTTGGCATGAATAAGATATACAGAAAATCAAGGTTCATCTATTTTAAGTATCGCACCATCCATTTTAGCGATTAGTAACTATTTAAATATATATCACTATTACTATATGCACATCTTAACACATCTTAAAGATACAAAATTTGGTGCTTAATATTTAAGAGTGTGATTATAGCCTGCATTAAGGTTATATCAAAGCTTTTTCTGTGGGTGGGGGATGCAGTTTATGTTCTGGTCATCACAGTATATTCACATTCTTTGTCCATTTTTTGTGTTTATCCTTTATGTTATTCCTTTTACATGTTCTTATCATTCTTTACAATTTTCTTTTTTCTACCCTTTGTGTTTTTTATAGAAATGGGCCAGTCGAATCCTCGAATCCACTGAATCCTGACAAGTATTCGAGATTCGAGGATTCAATGTTTTTCTGGATTCGGTGATTAAATCTTTCACCTAATAAACAAAGCATAATATCTTGAACTCAAAAATTACTTAGTTAGGCCTACTTGAAAAGCACAACTTAATACATAATATTTATTTTGTCGGAGAAAGGAGATAAACACGAATAAAATATTCTTTAAAAAATAAAAATTATCGTTAGGTGTGGAAAATCTTACGTGCCTAGTACCCTACCCTCCCACCTGTATGGGAAACTTGGACTTGACCGTTTCGGCAATTGCTCACTTCTAAAACTTTCACCTCACGAACAATCTTGTATATATTTTAATGACCACATTAAAACTCTTCAAAAACTTAAAATTAAAACTAGAATTACAAATAAACTCAAAATAAATAAAAACAAATTATGGCTTTTTTTTAACAGAAATAAGAACACATTACGCATGATACAAAGTCAGCTTCAATTACTGATATTATGTTTACTCGCCCGATTGATTATTAAAATAAAGATACTGTTAATTCTTACTACCCAACTGGTTTTAATTATCTACAACTATGCAAAGAATCCCAATTTATTGCATACGATCCTTAAGTTAGACATTTTGTTAGGTTTCATGAAAAATAAATACTGTAAATAGTCAGACAGTGATAAAATTGTTTATATATCTCTACCGGCCTACGTATCATATTGATTGTTTGTTTAAAATCAATTCAGGTGATCTGATCACTTAGTAAGCGCTCTCGAGTTTTAAGGATCAAATAACGACTTGCTAATCCCTTATTTGTTTTTAAATATATTTTAACTTAGAGTTTATTATTTTTTTAAATATGTTATTGAAATAATTGTAGAAATATTCAAACGTAGTCCTGCCTTATAAAATGGGAATGAACATATTGTAGCCGAAAATATGTTCGTGTTTTAAATAGAATGTATTCTCAGAAATCGATATATCGCAAGAATCAAATATATTTGTTTTCTATGCAAAAATGGAGAATGGATATATAAGAAAATAATAAAACAACTTAGGTATTATTGAGTTCACTATTTCCAATGTATGTTTAATTGTTAAGCACATTGTTTTAGTCTTTATTAAAAATATCCGTTGGTATTTTTATTTTCGCTATCTTAATACAATAAAATATCATTTAATGATGATTAAAGTTGATTAAAGAATGTATAGGCCTAATCTGTTTGTTACACATATTTTTTTTATAAACTTAACTCATTCTAACAACACTTTTAAAAATAACTAAAAGACACTCATTTTTTGATTAATTTTATTTTCAAACAATAATATGAGTCTAGATTGTTTAATTTGGCTGGATTTTAACCTGTATTTTGCGATTGGTGGTTGGGGTTGATTAAAGTTTAAAGCATGATTGAAATAAATCTTAATTCACAGTTTAGGCCTATATTGTATAATGTAGGTCTATTTGTAAATCATTAAAATCTATAACGATTTGCTAGGATTCGGATTCAGATTCGAGATTCAAAAATAAAATGTAGATTCGGAATCGAGATTCAAAAATAAAATGTAGATTTGGATTCGAGAACACCTCTGACATCTTGTGAATGTGAGGAATGCCAGGCCTCCACCGTGGTTCGGATTCCACGTTAAACTGTAGGTCCTTCATTTCATCTCACAATCACCCTACCATTACACATTAGCGTAAGTGCGCATAACCCGAACGGGTAGTAAGACGCGGTGATAATAATAATAATGGATTCGAGAAATAGTGTTTTCGACCCATCTCTAGTTTTTGGTTTCCTCTTTTAGTAAGTTGTGGTGCGCGTTTCACACTCCTCCCTTATGAATTCCTATAGAATAAAACCTAGGTCGGGAGATTGGGCGGTAATGATTGATTTTCTTAAAAAGGTAGCCATTACTTCTTTGTTCAATGACACATGTAAAGTGTGAACTATGTTCTTCTCTTCATTGTAAAATTCATATTGTGTCATACTTTTTATATGTTTTATCAACTTTTCCTGTACCTTCTTCCAAATATAATATATATTGACCAGAAAATAATCATCACTTTTTAACCAAAACAACCTTTATAAAAACCTTCAGATAATGTGTAATTACACCCTTGAGTGATATGTAACAATTGTGTTAAATTAGGAGACTAAAGATATATATTGAACTAGTTTGTAATCAAAGCAGATGGTGCTCTGTACCACTTAACTTCGACAAAGTTATTTACTGTTGCATGAACATATTTAAGAACTTGTTCTTATAAATGATAACATATAGAACTAGGGTCTAAAACTAATCTAATGTGTTCTTATAATGTATAACTCTTATATTCTGATAAGTGTGTAGGACTTGCACTTCTATCTGCCTTTCAATATTATATTTAATAAAGCGGTTTGACACCATTTCTCCTATTTTATATTTAACCTAATAATTTTAGGATATGATTCTTTTCAATAATTATTCGAAATTCGTGAATAATAATGCTGTGATTTGAATTCAAAAAACTAAGAATGTGCGAATAGGATTATTTATCAAATAGAATAATTTTAAACAAATACCGAATAGTACAAATTGAATAGTAGATTTCCCTTACATTTTTGATAAAATTCATATAAATTAGTAAATTCCCATTGAAAGTGTGGTTTTATATTTATGTATGCAAAATGAAGAATATTTCCTTTTATATGGTATCAAGGTTTTTTCTAGGCTTGATACCCCTTGTAATTTCTCTTCTGTCTGGGTCACCTCCCTGCTTGTGAAATATGGTAGAGTAGCCATTTCTATCCTTCTCTAAATGTTTCATTGCAAGCACTTTCACTAGTATCTGAGCACTGGTCAAGTGGCTCCCAACTGTTTGTCTCTCCACCAGCCATTATAATTAAACCCTCCCCCTTCTTCCAACCCTTTGGTAGGCCACCTCTTGCTTTATGCTAACATCACTATTCCCCCTTCCCTCATATTGAACAAAGGGCAAGAGTATTTTTAACTCCTGAGTCATCAGATTATCTGGCTACCCACTTGTTTCATGTTGTAAACATACTGGTCTGGAAGGGACCATTAAGAGACTTATGACACAGCTATTCGCTCTTGCTATTTGGATATTATATTATATTTGATATATTATATATGATATATTTGCTATTCTTGAGAGTTTCAAGTGAATATTCAGATTCAAAATTATTTGAAATTTTGAATACTGACACACCCCTACAAAAAAACCTGCTTCCGGTGTATGTTATGTAAACACTAAACAAGAATTTGTCTTGGATCGTTGCAGGTAGCAGAACTGACGGGACACACAGCAAGAGTGTTGCACCTTGCAATGTCTCCAGATGGCAGCACCATTCTCTCAGCCGGCGCAGACGAGACTTTGCGCCTCTGGAAGTGTTTTCTGCCAGACCCGACAAAAAAGAAAGAACCCACAGAAGTAAAGGTTGAGAACAGCATTTTCAGACGAGGGATTCGATAGCATTAACCATCACTCAAGGACAACCACATCAGTCAATTAGTGAAAATTGTCACTTCTTTTAATGAATTGTCTATTTGAGATATTTTTACTGATAAGCTTGTGCGAAGCTTCAAAATTTTAAAAATGAATCTGAATCTTACTAGAATTTATATTAAATCTATAATTTTGAACCATAATTAGTTATTTATTGTTAATATAATTAGTAATTTTAAGATTCAAAATATTAAATCTAGTTAGATCTCAGATTTGAAATCGATGAAGTATAATTTTGAAATTTGAATCTAAAAGTCAAACATTTTTAACAGCCTTATTATACTTTCCATTATTTGACTAGATCATATTAACTTGTGAATCTTGTAATATTTAAATTCTAGTAATTATTTGGACAAAGGCTAATGAGAGGGAAGGGACCAGCAAATACTCTGAGCCCTTAAGAATATTGTAGAAAATATCAGATTCAATACTAAACCCCTATCAAACAAAAAAAAGAGTTTTTTTTCTTTTCAATTATCGGTGGTTCGGAACCAATTTAGTTATAGGATGAATTAGACAATCAGGCTTCATAACGGGTATTCAAGTATTATTTAAACAACCCTTTTGGCCATTTTGAACCCTCCCCTCTTTTTGTAAGCAAAAATAAGCAAACACCTGACCCCAACCCTGTCTTGCTTACTTTACATTTGTCAAATTTTTTTGTAGTTCATTTCACAGTAATAATAATTTGTTTATGAACGTTATACATTAATATAAAGGCATAGATTAATGGTACAAAAAATGCACAATAAATACCGTAAGTATGTAAACAAAGGAAAAATTGTGCCAAACTGCTGTAGTAAATTCATCATTAAAAGGAGGATAGAAAAATAGGGCCACGCACTTGCCAGAAAACTAGTCCGACACCTTAAGCCTGTTTTAGTCTTAAGATAGATTATAAAGCATATGAATCTATGACAGGCCTAGCCAACCATTGGTGGAAAAATATATGACTTTTATATTAAATGGACCCAGGCCAAAAAGCTGGAAACAGTAATATATGCATAAAAAAAGTAACACCAGAAAACTGTAGGCCCCAAGTTCACAATTAAAAGCAAACACAAAATTATGTACTCAGCAGAAGAGAGTAAAACACAGAGTGGACCATGGCAGGATTAATATAGCCATTTGGCACCTTTTATCCTTTGTTTTACATAACCATTATTCAAACCCCCTCTATTCCCTTGTCAGCAAAAATAAGCGAAGCTCAAACCACCCTGTCCCTGTAAGATGCTTACATAACACACGAACGCCCCCAGACCAGTACTGTATTACTTAACTGAATTTATGAATGGGTTAAAAAAAGAATGTTCATAACTTTTTCCAAGATTCAGGAAGTTAAAGAGGAGAGTCAGATTCATAAAATAGTTAATTTGACCTAACTCTAGTTGACCTTATTTTTTTTATATAGGACTTGATTAAAAAATTATATAATTTAGCCTAGTGTTTGATTCAAGTCGATGAGAAAAGGTTCACATTCGATTTTAGTTTTAAAGTCTTGGATTCGCACAAGTTTTTTTTATATACATAGCTTTTAAGTTCTCTCCGTTAGAATGTAATTTAGAATTGGTTACAAAATAGCTTTTAATTGAAAACCACACAACATATAGGTGTATCATATATGTTGTCAAAATGGCGCAATTACAGCGGTAGTGAGTGTTAAAACATTTTTAAAGAATGTCGTAGGCTAAATCACTAAAAATGACTTGTTCCCCAATTAATTCTCATCACTGTCACATGATTTTCACGTTGCATGAAATGCTTGAGTTCATCTGCACACTTAATATACTAGCTTACACACTACCACCATTAAAAATAATTTTTACACTCAAAATTTGATGATTTCCTGTAAATATGCAAAGTATGTAACAAAATCATTATGAAATCTTCAAAAACGATAACTCATTGAAATTTAATTTAAATACAATTAATGAAAAATATCATTTTACATGCATTTTACTTTCATACAAGCCTAAACAATGGCATTCATTCAGAAGCAAGTTTTTTTTTTTAATAAAAACTCAAATTTTAATTTCATAATGTAGATGTGGAATGTTTTTAAAAGTATTTATACGGTTTTGTTAACATTTTTAATGTAGTAATGTTATGAATTTTTTCTCATTCAAGAACACCACTTAGTGACAAAATAAAACTATCCACAGTGCCTTATTTTTTATCAAAAATATAATAAAAACTTTAACAAACATATAACTTCCAATATTAGTTGTTGTTAAGGTTCATTAAGGTAAATCTCTTTTTGCTTTATAAGGTAATAGTATTATACTTGGAACTAGGTACAGGAAAGGTGGATATAAACATATAAGGAACAAACATATTATGGCCTTTACAATGAAAAAAATACAATTCACACTTTACATTGCCACCATTGGACAAAGAGGTAATGGCTGCCTCTTGAATAAAATCTATCTTTACTGACCATTCCCCTGACCTAGGTTTCATTTTATTGGAACTCATCAGGAGAGAGTGTGAAAACTCAACTTCCTCAAACAGTAAACTAAAAAAAACTAAAGGGAATTTGTAATGAGTAATAGGACAGTAGTAATAGGATAGTAATAGGATAGTAGTATGTAAATGGAGTAACACAAAGGACAAACACAGGAAATGGTCAAATGGTGTTCGTTCCTTTTATATGTTTCTAGCCACCTTTCCTCTATAGTATAATAGTTTACTAAAAATTTATATTTTTTTAGGGAAAACACCTGATTGTAAATTATGTATTATCATGATTTGAAAAACTGCTTTGTACAAATCTTGCTTTGTATTTTAGCCAAATATCAGTAATATGATGAAAATATAATTTAATCTATAAATGTTTGCAAAACTTTATTCGCCTGATATTAAAATGGCCCCCCGCCAACGAAAGTTAACATTATCTAACTAGGGTGCACTCGATAAAGTATTAAGGTCACCAACGTTTATGCTGATCTTTTTTTTCATTACAAAATGAGGCAACAGTCATTTATGTCCTGTATATTGTTGCAAGAAGGGGGATTGTGAGTTGTTAGGGTACTCTTAAACCCAAACAGTTTTACATCATTCTTGAAAGGCTTGTAAGATAAAATAAATATCAGCAAGTGACAGAGGAAGTATGGTGGGGCGAGTGTTTGGTGTGTATTTCACGGTGAAACAACGTGGGCAACAAACCTTTAAGCCATGAGTAAGAATATTCAAGAAGTGTTAAAAATAGATAAGTTGGTAGAGAAGGAAACCCAGCTTAAGGGATTGAATGCTAATGATTGATTTTCTTTAAGATGTAGCCACTACCTCTTTGTCCAGTGGAAGCGTTATAAAGTGTGAACTGATTCCTCTTTCCACTTGTTACTTTTATTTTCTATCACGCTTTCCTCCTGTAACTTTATTTCATATATGACATGAATAAAAACCATTGTCTGGAACATCTCATGAAAAATATGAAGACAAAACAACAGGGCTGTAGGCCTGCAAATTATTAATAATATTAAGGGTGTATTATTTTATGAACTAAAATTACTTGAAAAATGTTTTATCGAACAGATATTTCGTGTTAATATGACAATGCTATAGGGATGGAGGGGAATTACTTTTTTTATTTCAGGACGGGAAATAAGTCAAAATATCAAGATTCAGGACGGGAACAGGAAATTTTAAAATTACTCTTCAAAATAATCTTAAATTTAAAATATATGGATTTTTAAACTATTATGATAAGACTTGTTAAAGTTATAATTGTTAGTTTTATTAATTAAAGAACAATAAACAATTAAAGAATAAAGAGCACATGCTCGCCACTCGAGATATACACCAGAACTAACAAAGACGTTGCGTGAGACGCTTTGGTGACGTCATCACAGAAGTGGCTTCACAAATCTAAAAGTGGAATAGTTACTAAACTCGTGTTTGTTGTTATAGGCCTAGTTAAGAGAATGTTTATTTATTACACACAACAATAATATTAAAACCAGCTTTGGTGGCTGCATGGGCTAGGCATAGACTAGACTGCCGATGAAGGGGATATTTAGTTTGATCTTGGTTGGGTGTACAATAGGTGGTTATTCCTAAGTGGTTTACCACTATCCACGCAAATGCAGGCACACCTCTAAATTCAATCTTCCTCATTTCTATCACACTAGAGTAATTAGTACATAAGCGTATAACCGGAACGAGTTATAAGACGTGCTAAAAATTAAAAATTAAAATAAAAAACATAATAAAATAAATATAAGGTTGCGTGAAAAACATTTTTTAATTAAATCAAATATAACAAAATTTTGAATTAATTTAAAAGAATACCTATTACTAAAATAGTTAATTTTATTAAATTTTTGATGGAAATTATTTTTATTAGTTAATTTTGTTTGAATTTTTTTATATCTAATTTTTTGCATAGTGCAAAAAAACACTACAGGAATAATGTTTGGCGCCTCCTCAATATGTCCTAAGTATGAAACTGCAGAATATTTTCTAGGTTTGATACACCTCAAAGGTGATAAATTGACACCCCTTATACTCTATTCCATGTCTGGCTCACCAAAAACAAACATGCTGATTCCTCATAAATGATTGACATTGGCAGAATACTTCCCCACTTCCTCTCATATCCACACCCCAAAAGATAGTAGAATATATCTCTGTCCATCTCTAAATCTTTCACTTGTTGAACCTAACAAATAACTGTTGATAGACAGAGCACAATAAGTCACGCGCCTCCCTAACCTGTTTGTTTCTCTACAAGTGGTAAAATAACCCCCTCCCCATTCCTGCCACCAAGTTTGCTAAGTAACAAAAAAGAAGCCAGACTACAAAATAGATTAACAATGATGGGTCAGCGGTAACTTGTAGAACATGAGGCGGATGTGCCCCTTGTTTTGTTTCCCTCCCGAAACGTTTTAGGAAAGGGTCATTCCCGCCAGACCTACTTGGGAATACATAAATTCCTGACCTTTTCCTGAGGGTTCAGGATCCCTTTCACCCCTACAATGCTATTATCACAACATACAATCCAATTAAGATTTTTACCATATTAATAGTAATTATAATGTCCAAAACAGCTCATAGTGGCTATAATTGAACACAAATGGAATATATGAGCTCTCAACACTTGAATTGGTGAAGCAAAGTCGAAGTTTGTGTATTTATTTTGAAGCTAAGTCGAAGTTTCAAAGCTTTGTATGCCTCTAAATAATATTTTATTATCTTGGAAAGTGATAAAAATTAAATATAAACTAATACAGTAGACTCTAAATTATCCGAGGCTCTATGTTAACTGAGGCACTCATTCTGTCAGTGTGTCCAATCTTAGCACAATAGTTAATATTTGTTAAAAAAAAACTTAATTTAGCTTAACTAGTAATACTTTGTAATGTAATGTATTTTAATAAATCAATACTTAGGAAGTGTAGGAAATGCAGTATGTTCTAGTGATTTATAACCTATAAATTATACACACTTCGAATTGATCATGATGCAGTTAACTTAACGTTAGAGATGTTCTAGGAGGTCTTTTACTTTAAGTGAACGTTACTTGAAGGTTATCACGTGATCTAGCCAGCCAATCATTATGCGAATGATGTCAACAGGGCTATTTAGTAATTAATATATTAGTTTTATGACCATGGTCTACTGTTTAGCTTTACTTCTAGTGATCGGACATTTAATAAGTGCAAGTATCGTATCATCATAGAACAAACTTGATTCAAATATTGTAAGAAGTTAAAACCACAAAGCTTTTATTATATAAAATGGTATAATGTATTTCTTTCAAAAATTATCCTTGTAATTTAAATATAAATAAACTAACATATTCATGATTGTAA
This sequence comes from Timema douglasi, assembly GCA_901482245.1. NCBI lineage: Eukaryota > Metazoa > Arthropoda > Insecta > Phasmatodea > Timematidae > Timema > Timema douglasi. The sequence goes on along the minus strand of CABEEJ010000707.1, from coordinate 50,752 downwards.
AAACATTCAAATCTGTTAAAAATGTTTAATGATAAATATCCAAAATATTGGTAGAAAACAGTAAACATTCACAGATCATAAACACTAATACAAATAGTACAAATCACAGATCAAATCACATATTCTTGAATGGAGATGTTTGGTCCAAGTTGTTACGTCAAGTTACATGAATTGTGATCACACATCTATTTACTTAAGTCAAGTTAACTTTAAGTGAATGTTACGTTGAGTTAAAGTTAAGTTGATCGTGATCCCGGCATTAATCGCAAGTCTACTGTTAGTGTAAATTTAATGAAGAAAGCCTATCTAGGGAAAGAGGAAACAATGCCAAAATATTAGTTAATTTGTGTTTAAATGTGTGTATGACTATTTATACTATGGAAGACAGAAGAAAGAAAGAATATATCTTTGTGCATTGAATTCTTTTCACGTTTTTCTTCTTTCTCTCTAGGTGGGCTTTATTCATTAATGTTACTCTTAGTTTATATTTCCATTTTTTATAAAATGATACAATTGTTGAAAAATAAAGCACAAATTAAAGTAAAAACACTTAAAACATATTTATATACACTAAAATATTTCAATGCTCTTATTTCATCTTCCTCAGGAAGTAGTAGTAGTAAGACTGTCTCATTGCATCCTCCTCAAGAAGTAATAATATAAGACTATGTCTCTATAAGGAAAACTTTTTTTTTGCTTTAGGAGGTAATTGTATTATATTCGGAAGAAGGTATAGGAAAAATGGATAGAAACTTATAAAAGGGACGAATACAATATGGCTTTTACAATGGAAAGGAGAATACAGTTCACACTTTACATTGCTGCCATTGGTTTACTCGTTTAGGATGTTGCGTTGCGCATTTCACACTCCTCCCCGATGAGTTCTGATAGAATGAAACCTAGGTCAGGGTATTGAGCGGTAGCAATCGAGTCTCTTCAAGAGGCAACCATTTGTACAATGGCAGCACTATAAAGTGTGTACTATGTTGTTCTTTTCATTGTAAAAGCCACATGGTGTTTGTTCATTTTATATATTTCTATCCACCTTTCCTATACCGTCTTCCAAATATGATATAAGACTGTATCTGTTAGTTTTTACTTTTAATTGTGCTTTGTTTTTCTACAGGGCTATGATTTGATTTTATTTATATTTTGTTTTGCTTAAGGCACGTTATTTCATAAATAAACTTTTTGGGGTTTTTAATTTTCAATTCACCAAAATGAATGTATTACCCTTGTACCCTCTTTTACCATTTCATCCACCGAATGGCTTCTGCTAATTAATTATGAAATTAAATTGGGTTTATCTCTTTTAGAAAAGTATATATTCACAAAACTACAACACATGCGTCGTGTTTCATAGATGTGTTGAAAGGTTTGTAAATATGTTTTAGTGGTTTTAAATTTTATTTGTTCTTTTTATTTTTTAAATATATATTCAGAAATGCTTAGTGACACATTTAATACAAATTCTTCTAAGGATCTGAATTATCATAATCTCCAAACAAATAATTGTTATAAAACTTTAAATTATAACATAAAAAGTAATGTGTATCGTTGGCACGGCCAAGAACAGATCATTAATGCAATGAAAGATTGAAGACATACCCCACACTTAAGACAGTTTAGATTCCAGACCACTTCCATAGCTTGGAAATTGTCACAGCTCAAAGCATATATTTTTGTTGTCACTTATCGATGCATGTACTGCACTACAATCATAAAATACATAACTGTTGTAAATAATACATTTGTAACTAAAAATAACACCATAAGTCTTATATTTCAAAATAGGGTGAACAGACAAATCACTAGTGTATGTCGCTAAGGTGTTGTATCTGTGAAGAAAGAGCCTCCATTTAGAGGCATAGATGCGGTTTAAAGGTGTTGCAAGTGATAACTGTCGTAAATTTGGGTTTGCCTGTATTCACATTATCAACCTACATTGTTTCTTTATGAAATTTGTTTACAATCTGAAAAAACATCTTATTGAATTTTATTCATATGAAAGATATTGTTTTTTATTGAAAATCTATTTACAATTTTTGGTGTGTGTTTTGTTATATATGGACTGAAACTGCAGAAAAGGGAACAAACACAATATGACTTTTACAAAGAAAAAAAATAACGTAGCTTACACTTTATATTGTTGCCACTGGACACAGAGATAATGGCTGCCTCTTGAAGAATAATGATCACTACCTTCCTAGCCTTCAACCTTGACTTCCCAACTCTGTATCCTATTATTCTTTACTTAGCACTAAAATCTTACTAGTCGTTTGGGTTATACGATTAAGTACTAATTATACTAATGGGTTAGGAATTAGGAAGGTTGAATATAGAGGAAGTGAAACCGCATTTGCGTGGAGGAAGAGTGGAAAACCACTTAGGAACCACCCAGTTCACCCGAGCGAGATTCAAACTTTGGTTTCCCCGTCCTCGGCAGTCTAGCTCAACACAAATCTAGCATGTTAGCCAACTATGCCACCGAGGCGAGTGATTCTTTTTTGGGAGGGTTCAAGTATTGTGTAAGCACATTTTTGGCCATTTTTAACCCCTCCTCCCCCTTTGTAAGTTAAAATAAGCAAATGCCTGGCCCCATCCGGGAAAATCGGGGAAAACTGGAATTAGCTGGGAATTTGAAGTGGTCGAGGAGGAACCTGAATAAGTCAAAAAATTTGGTAATTTACAACAAAAAATCTGGGAAAATGTTTTAATCAAAATATGAAATACATTCAGTTAATTACAATATGATTCAAACTTTTTTTTTTTAGCTGTATAATATATTTTATAATTCCTAGTAGACTAGGTTAATAAAAGTAAAAACATTTATTTGATTATTAAAACTTATTCTGTTTCATAAAAAAAAGATTAATTAAGAAAAAGAGGGGGCAGAAACGTGTGACATACTGTTGAGTCATGTTTAAAAATGAGGTGGCCCAATGGCTAGATAATTTTATAATAAAGGAAATTGATAAAACTAAAGAAAAAGGAATAATAAACTACCTTTGTGCATTGGACTTCCCACAGTTTTCCTCTTTCCCTAGATGGGCTTTCTTCATCATATTTATTCTTAGTAGTTTATTTTTCCTTTTTCTTTAGTTTTATCAATTTCCTTTATTATAAGACTGTTGAGTCAGGAATTTTAAGAAATGATCAGGGAAAAGTTCAGGAATTTCATTGTTCAAGTTGTGTGGACACCATGGTTGTTCACAGGAATAACCATTTTTTACGGTGTGATAAAAAAAAATCATACAATGTATAAATTGCCGGTAATTATTAACGTAGAGGTGTAAATTAATATTGTGAAATAATTGACAATTAACACTGGTATACAATAATTATAATTTACTTTTAATTGAAGCTATTAAAAAAAACTAAACTCCATTTAATCCAATGGCCAAGGTACTTGAATCCATGTCTCAATGATTTCAATTATTATGTTCCTACTTAAGGGGCGAGTTCACTCGAGCCTTGACTTACTTATATAGGCTTCTCCACTTCTTCCTTGTTTAGCCATTAAGCATCTTGATTGCTGCTTGAAGCTGCCCCAAGTCCAAGAGGCTTGTGATGTGCCCTCCCTCAATTTTGCCCATCTTTCTCTGTCTTGTGTAAGCATTGTTCTGAACCCCTCCCCTCACCTTGTCAGCAAAAATAAGCAAAGCTTCAGTCCCCAACCCCCAAAGGTGCTTACATAATACTTCAACACTCCCTATTTCATTTTTCTGCCCTTTGCATTTTTTGGATTACTCTTTTGGAAGTTTGATTGCAGTTTCATAATCCCATCTGGTGAGTTCGGATAGAATGAAACATAGCTCAAGGGATTAGGCAGTATCTTCAAGATGCAGACATTGCTTCTTTGTTTCTTTGTCCAGTGGTAGCAATGTATCAAAGTGTGAACATTTCTTCTGCCATCGTAAAAGTCGTATTGTGTTAGTTTTATTTGTACCCAGCCCTCTTTTCCTTCTTCCATGTAAGATATTAATATATACCTTAAATATAATTTCCTCACAAAGTTTGTTAAAAGATTAAACTCATCAAAGATGGACTCGACTGAATTATATTTAATGACAGTTTTAAGTGATTTATTTTTAAATCTAATTAATACTTTACACCAAACTTTTTTTTACCGATTTACTAGTTTTTATTAATTTGTTTATATTTCACAAGCTGTGAAAAGTCTCTTGAATTTATTTGTATTTATATTAGGGTCTGCGAGCTTAGGTTTTTTCATTCGAGTTGAGTATTTGAAAAAACTCCTGAGTTTGAGTTTATTTTGATTATATTCATATATTTAAAATGTGCAATTTTAAAAATATATTGAAACAACAGGTATTCGAAAATTACATTTTATATGAGAACACTTTAAATACACATGATTTTTTTTAAAAATCTGACATTTTAATGAGCTAATAATTCCCCAAAATAAACCTATTTAATTTTGATTACCCTACAAAAAACTTTAAGCAATTAAAAATTTTGTATGTTTTATATTTCAATTATTATTCCTCATTGTAATGATTACGCATGGTCAATTTTTGTTTTCCAATTCCATTCCTATCTGTGCACTTACGTATGTATCTTATATAGGCACTCACTATAAATTATCTTAATAAAATTTATTTTATATACATTTTTAATACTGATAAAAGTTGATGTTCATACAGTGTATCCTACCTTAAACAGAATCACAGGGTCCAGTATATTTTTCCACTAAAGCCAGGTTTTTGTTTAGTGAAGGTGTGTATAAAAATTAAATCAGGGAAATGCACATAATTGAAATAAAATAAAATATTGTACTCATTTATTTATTCACACTCTAATTTGTCCTTATTGAGTAAAATTTCCAGAAGGGGCAAACAATTGAATTTTAATACAGGTAGTGCTGTAACTTAAAAGGTGATTGACAAGTCATGTGATAACTAGTAAGAACATAGAAAACAATCAAGAGGCAATTGCAGTACGAAATTCTGTATGCAAGGTAACAAAATAACTACAAGGGGAAAGGAAATCTACCTGACTTCACATTTCAATTCTTCTTAAAATAATGAAAAAGTTAGAGAAAACCAAATTATGTATAAGATATCATCATCTTCCTCTATCCTTCCACCACTCTTCCTCCTTTAATTGCATCCAGTCTTCTCTAGCTTGAACATGTTATCTGCTCCTCCCATCTCTTTCTTGGCCTCTCCTGCGGTCTTTTTCCCCACATAATTTCCAACTTTTTATTTGGCATCCTCTCTTTTTCCATCCTCATATGCCCATCTCAGTCTTGCTTCCTCTACTATTCCATGTACTCCCTTTACCCCAATACATATTAGTACAATTTCTAAATATATTGCGTTAAAAAACAAAATATATTCTCAATGTCCACTTTTTAACCAACTTAAATTATAATTTTAGAAAGGGACCATGTTAAACTATTAAAATAATTATTATTCATGTATTTAGTGATTTATTTTACTATTTTATTTTTATTGGCTTGTTATGCCAATGCAACTTTATTCGATAATTATTTTACCGGTCAAGTTTAGTTTTAAAGCTCTATTTCATTATTAATGTGAAAGTTGATATTAACTTTAACAATTTGTCAAGTCACCAAATGATTTATAAGTGAAACTGCTGATATAATTTAAATTGCTTTAACTTACTATTGCGTTTTAAAAACTTATTTGCACTGACATCTAGAAGAAGGAAGCTCAAAAATGATGAGCTTACAAAACTTTCAATCTTAATACTGAGCTTTAATGACAAGTTCGACTCGAAGTTCAAAATCCAAGTACTCGCAGAGCCCTAATTTACAACCTGTGGTGATAATTTTACAAATCTCACATTAGAGTGTAACAAAATGTTATTTCAATAGCGAATTTATTGAAAAAATAACTTTTAACTACAAGCTTGATCACTCAAGTAATGTAACCTTTATTTTAGAGATTGTGAAACACAGTTATATCACAGTCTAATATGATTTTATGATTTAATTTTAGGGTTCTATTGAATAAATTCAATTATGTACATGTTTTTTAATAAATATTTCATTTCAAACATTTTGCAGTTAAATTTAATAATTTGCAACCCTATGACTTAACACCCCTCTTTCATTGTCTCAGTTTCAGCACCTGTGGTCTTAAAAGTAAATCATAAACCAAAATTACATACTAAAAATACCTGGAAGATGGTGCAGGAAAGATACAAAGAAAACTTACTAACATGTACTTCGAAAAGAAAGAAAATGTTTTTCTGAAGATATTTTTTTTAAACTAGTTATACAAGCTGTCAGTCAACCCTCCCAAATTTTCCTTAGTAAATATATGAGAAAAAAAACAACTATTATGATATCTTATAATATTTTTAAAAGAACTACCAATTCATTGACACTGATGGGTGTAAATCTTCTCTTTTGTTTTGACCTTGAGTTTATTATTAGATGTGTGATGACTTCCACTGGCTAGTACAGTAAAAGTAAGCTACAAAATAAACCTCTGTATAAATCTGCCCTTCCTTTTTTTCCCTTGCATAACATCTATGTAACATAATAATTAGGGATGGGACCTCATATCCTTAAGGATATTTGAGATTTAATGATTCGAGACTTAAATCTTTAATTCTTTAGCTGTGGTGCTCGCATCTATGCGCTATGTGTCAATCTATGCGGAACTCGCATTATTGCGAGCTCAAGCTTCCCGTCACTGCGGGTATCACATTTTAGCGGGAATTGTAAACAAGTTAACTAATGACATCTGTTGACAGTATTGTGAAGAGTTTGCTATTATAAGTTATATTTTTTACTATCAGATATCACTTCATGCACACATGTTGTAAGCTTGTGACCTCTTTTGATAGTTTTTCAAAAGATAATCTATTTACGTTTGTGTGTTTTTAAGTTTTAACAAATGCTTATGACTTGTAAATATGGCTTTGTTTAGTATAGACAAAACTTTTATTTGCTGATTCTGATTTGAGTGGGATTTTATTGATAGTTCAAGTGACGTTTCAAACGGTGAGAGAGAGATGATGAGGTACAAGAAGAAGCAATTGAAACACCATCAGCCTCGTGGAGGAGGGTTAAAAATTAATTGGTAACATTGCTGGATTCAACACTCCGTTTTCCTCGGTCAGTATTTATTCACACAGCAAAACAAACTGAGGTATACTCTAACCAGTTTCTTGACAAAACACATGATTTTCCTCCTCGTTCTAGATTTAATACTTGGAATAGTTGTAATGTGGAAGACATTCAGGCACTGGTTGCACTTGAAATTGGAATGGGGATGTGTAAGAAGACTTCTCTTTAAGAGTCTTTCAATGTGTCACACTGGCTAAATAACACACCAAATTATTCCCTAGTCATGCCAAGGGACAAGTACTTCCTGTTACTATCTTTTTTACATTTCAATAATAATGAACAGCTTGTCAAAGGTGACCATAGCTTTGACCCACTCTTCAAAATTAGGCCCATAATAGAAATTGTAATGAATACTTACCTTGAACACACCTCACCTGGTTCACAACTGTCGTTCGACAAAACCATGCTCCATTTCAAGGGTAGACTATGGTGCAAGCAATACCTGCCATCCAAACCTTCAGCCAAGTGGGGTGTCAAAGTTTGGTCTCTTTGTGACACAGTAAAACTGGGTTTCTTTGTAAATTTGATGTGTACACAGGTAAATCTAAGGATCCAGTAGATAGTATTGAGCCATTAGGGGAAAGGGTTGTTTTGAACCCCACTAAAGGTTTTGAAAAAATAGGACATATATTGTGATAACTTTTTTTCATAAAATAAAAACAAGGGACATAGGTGCATGCGGAACTGTGAGGTCAAACAGAAAAGGCCTTCCTATTGAAATGAGGCCACAATCATGTAAAATGGAAAAAAAAAGGGTCAACTCCAATAAAAGTATAATTACCTGTATTTGGCAAGATACCGAAAGAGTGAACCTCTCTACTGTGCATAATACTGACACTGAATTAGTTCAAGTACGTTTTAAGAAAGGAGCAAATAGCTTCCGTACTCTGGCTAAGCCCAAATTGGTGGCCCTCTACAGTAAATTTATGAATAGTGTGGACAAATTTGACCATATGTCTACAAACTACAGGTATACCCATACAAACATAAAGTGATACCGTCTTCTATGGTATTTTTTGATCAAAACTGCCCTTGTCAATGGACGAATCCCTTAAATTATGGCTACAGGTAAAAAAAAAATCTGTAACTAATTATCACAATTCAGTGATTGAGGGGCTGTTACTAAATTACGACAGGCCAATGTCTGCTAAAAGAGGAAGAAAATCAGACCCTTTACCAAAAGCATGACTGAGTGAACGACACTTCATTCAATAGTTTGAAGAAAATTCTCCCAGATTTGAGTGCTATGTTTACTCTTGGAGGCCATCACAGTACAAAAACAAGGGGGTAAAAGATTGTAAGAGGAAGCAGACATCATTCTACTGTTCAGCATGTCCTGGAAAACCAGCCTTATGTGTCATTCCTTGTTTTGAAATATTTCACACCAAAAGGGACTACAAAATGGTGTGCAAGTGTTAGAGATTGTTAGGGTAATTTCCCTGTGAAATGTAAAGTGTTTTTATTTTTATGATTTTTTTTAAAGAGAATTTTAAAAAACTTTTAAAAATTCAATTTACATTACGCAGGCAAGGAATATTATGCTTGAAGATATAATGCAGCAAAAGAGTTAAATAAAAAAATCTAGTGAAATTTAATACTGCTTATTGTCTGTTTAAAACCAATTATAATTATAGGATTAACTTGAAAACCAGGCCCCATACCAGAAATTTAACACTCAACTGATTGTTATAATAAATGGCTTGTAAGAAAGAATGTTAATATATTGGTAGTTACTATTTGTTTTTTTAGTATCTTATTATATTTCTTCTTAAGTTCATAATTTTGATATTTGGATTTGTAGTGTATTTGACCAATCTCTAAACATAATAACATTAATAAACAAATATTACACTTTACCTTGCTTTACGAACAATATTAGACTCTTGATATCATGCATGGTTTGCCTAGTCCATTTTAACCTGTGCTGGTTCATGCATAGGTTTAGTGCTCATTAGATTGTTTTCTAAATCATATTTATGAAGAATAAAAGTAGAACTTTAAATAAGGTCTGATATTTGTTGTACCATTTTTTTTAGATTCATTACTGTTTTCATCCTGTTTTTGTTTTTTTTTAAATTATTCAAGCCATATATTTTTCACCACCAGCTTGCTAGACCTTGTGAAGCTTCATATGCCTTATAATATAAGTTAAGACTAGGATAGAATTGGACTGTAGCAAGCTTATTTTATGTTAAATGGGTCAAATAATAGGTTTAAGAGTACAGAAAGCTTGGGGGGAAAGAAGGATAAATTTTTACAAAAAATAAAAATGTATGGTTCGAAATAACACTCTTATCAAACAGATATTTCTGGGCCCTGTGTTTCAGCTGTGAAATGGGCAGGATCCGTTTTGGTGGCAAAATGGTCTAAGGCGCTGCTCTCGCAATAGACTATACCACCCAAGACGGGGAGATCAGGGTTCGATCCTGGTCAGGGTGCACTGAAGGTGGTTTTCCACTTTCCCCAAGTAAATGCAGGTACACTTCCTCTAAATTCAACCTTCTTAAACCCTAATATATTAGTGTAATTAGTACATAGGTGTATAACCCGAATAGGTAGTAAGACATAGTGCTAAAAAAAACTGGATGGGTTTTACATAGAACAGCACAATCTAAACTTATGTGTAACATGATTATGTTTACAGTTTTATATTTATAATAAAATAAATAGAGTTAAGTTACACCAAGAGTTCAAAATTGTGTTATACATTTTTTAAATACTATAAAATACAAAGAGACTAGTTTATCAAGACAATATTTGATCTCGGTTATATTTTACTTAAAAGATTACAATGATTTGTAAAAAAAAACTCAATTTTTTAATCAAATCAAAATGTTAAAACAAAGCTCCTATATCCTTTAAATAGGAATGATATAATTGCAAAAAAAAATTAAAAATACTAGTATGCTTTAGCGTGTGAAATTTAAGTATTTAAATGTTTCTAAATGTCTGTTGTTGGTGTTTCTACTTTTATTTGTGCATCAATTTCAACAATTCTATGAGATTTATTTAAGGATCTATTATAACATGCTTAACAATGTTTCCAACAGTGAATTTGAAGCTATTATGAGAAGCGAGTAGCATCTTAACTGAAAGCTTTAAGCACTATTATTATTATTATTATTATTATTATTAGCACTGCGTCTTACTACCCGTTCGGGCTGTACGCACTTATGCTAATGTGTAATGGTAGGGTGATTGTGAGATGAAATGAAGGACCTACAGTTTAACGTGGAATCCAAACCACGTGGCCTGGCATTCCCCACATTCACAAGATGTCTTGTCAGAGGTGAAGGAAGGGTTTGGTAATCAGATAAATCTATGCCGGTACCGGGTATTGAACCCCGGCCGCCAGCATAGAAGTCTGACACCTTAGCCCTAGACCGCCAGGTCACCCTTTTTAAGCACTATCACACTTAGACACTAATGTACGACATAGAAAGGAGGGGAAGATTGGGTAGTCCAGCTTGTAAGGCCTCTAAAATACCTGACAATTACTCCGCTGACACGTATACATACTCACTTTACATTTTACATCTGGGCACCAGTGACTTGCATTTTAAAATTGCCTTTTACTTGTTAGCCTTTCTAGATGTATATACATATATAATTCCACTAAATTTTATTCTACATCTTGGCGGGAAGATTCCTACAGGCCATTTCCGTAAATAAACCAAATAACTGAAGTAGATGGTTTAAAAAAACTACTTCAAGATCAAAATAATTTTGGAACAATGTAAGGCTATTTCTAGAAGCTATGCAAAAGGGAAACAAATTGAGTATTTTTTATTTTTTGTTTCAATATTATATGTAAAATAGAACCAACCTCCATTTGCAATATGCTACCATCTATTAAAGGGAGAATCAACTAATGGCAGCAGTAACATAGGTTGTAGTGATAAGCAAGAAAGAATCAACTGATTACAATAAATACCCTTCCACAGTTCAATTAGATAGGAAATATATATTTTTTTTATTAAAGTTATTAGAACAACTTCCATATAAACACACATTAAATCATATGATGTGCCACTTTAAATGTTCATATTCATTCATGGTGAATATCTGTCAAGGTTTTCTTGGAATTCAATTACAACTTTTTCTCTTGATTTAAAATGTTTGTCATCCCTCTGATCTTGACAGATATTCAACAACTGTTGGTATTACCATATGTAGAGAATTAAACTATATGTTTGTACTAACGCAATAATTTATTTTGGCAAAAAAAAAAAATATTTTTCTAAAAATAATTAATTTTGGCAAAAAAATATATATTTTTCTAAAAATAATTTATTTTGGCAAAAAAAACACAAAAACACTGGCCTTTTCTCGTGTTCCTTACATCCCCACCTTAAGGATTGCACATTGGACGCAGCAGAGGAGCAGGCGAGGCAAAGGAGATTCTGTAAACCATACGTTCTTATGGCTTACTGCACAATGGACACAGCTCAGGCTTTGTTGTGCCTCTGTTTAGTTGTAGTAGAGATACGCCTCCACCATGTAGTTTCATCCACAAAGTGCAATATTGCAATGAAACATCTTATTTGGTTAGGTCAAGATAATACAGTGTTTTATGATACGAGCAATCCAGATTACATGAGGATGAAACTGAAAGATGAGTTGTGGGTTAAGATTGCTACAGAAGTGAATTACTTCAACATTAAAATGTTTCTTGTCAGACCCATATCGACCTTTTTTATGTGTCAAAATTAATGACAAATGAGGACTTTATTGGAAATGTGCTTCATGTGTTTGTGTGTATGCAACAATTTTACTGAAAGTCAAAAAGGTTACCTACTTCACCCTCATTGTAACGTTGGTCTACAATATTTTTGCGATGAATTTTAAGTAACCTTTTAATTTGAAACAGTATAGCATAAGCAATGAAAATTATTATAATATGGATTTTTTTAAATCTTGTCTTGTTATCTGTTTATATTTAAATAGATTATTGGATTATTTTTGAGGAAGTTAATGCCTTATAGGTAATATACTCGCATTTGTGTGAAAGAAAAAAGGAATTTTTTAAGGGAGGGGCTGGTATTCAAACCCTGGAACCTCTTCCTATGCCGTTCCTACCATGCGTCGCATGTGTGGTGCCTTGCAGAAACCTCTTTCTGTGCCCTGCCTTCCCTGTGTCCAATGTGTGGTGTCTTGCAAAAACCTCTTCTTGTGCCATGCCTACAATGCGTCCAACGTGTGATGCCTTGAAGAAACCTCTTCCTGTGCTGTGTATGAAATGTGTGGTACCTTGCAGAAACCTCTTCCTGTGCTATGTGTGAAATGTGTGGTACCTTGCAGAAACCTCTTTCTGTACTATGTGTGAAATGTGCTATGTCTAATTTTAGGGATATGTAAGACTATATTTGAAGATGGTTATAAGCCAGCTCCTATCTTTGTGCAACAAAAACTGTACATAAAACCAGAAAAAAATATCACTTAACAAAGGTAAATGGTTGAATGATCTAAGGAAGGCGTCACTCTCGTGTTAAAGTGGACTGTTAATGACAGGGAGATTGGGGTTTGAATCTCGGTCAAGTCTACTGAGGGTGGTTTTCCCTAAATAGTTTCCCACTTTACTTTCACGCAAATCTACATGGATTCCATCTAAAATGCTTCCTCATCCCTACCGCATTAGAGTAATTTATCATTGTTGCGTATGATCAAAACAGATAGTAAGACACCGTGATTTAAAAAAATAAGATGAGCCCAGTTTAACAATTAAAAGTAAGATTCTGAGACAAGCCAATTTGGGGGGTTGTAATATGCCTTTCTATTGATGCTTCAGTCACTGTAAAATGATTTGTGTGCACATGTGTTTACACACGCATTGGTATACATACTACTTGAATCATCATTATAAAATATGGCATAATACTCCCCAAAAATAGTGTTTATTTTATAATTTTTTTTAATAGATTTTAATAGTCAAAGTTAGTTTTTTTTATTGCACCACATCTTACTACCCATTTGGGTTATGTACTAATTAAGCTAATGGGTTAGGGATGAGGAAGGTTGAATTTATATTAAGTGTACTCACATTTGCATTGAGAGAGAGTGGTAAACCATTTAGAAAAAACCACCCTAAGTACACCCATCCGGAATTTGAATCACAATCTCTCCATCATCAAGAATCTAGTATATTGCGGAAGTAGCACCTAAGACTAAGCAGCCACCAAGACGGGTGATTAAAAAACTCCGTTTTCTTTTGGATACTTGTACCGGCGACACATTGGTTCAAAATGTTCATATGTCTTAGAAATTCTCTCTCTAGTCCTATGTATTTATATTTTGCTGCTGCAGTATCATTGTAATATCGTGAGAGAGATTACTTTTCTTGTTGTAAATTCATCTCAACACTTAAAGAATAACTTACCATTTTCCAGACGTTAAACTTTTGTTTCCAACTGACAAGACAGTCCCTTGATGAGGCAGATGTGTATGGATTTCCAAAAAATATCAGGATAGTTTCATTTTCAATGTTCAAATCATCAAAGAATTAGCACTTTATTTTAATATTTCTTTCACCTTTAAGAAATTATATAAAAGTGATACAGTAAAACCTCTGATAACCAAAATAAAGGGGACTGAACCCATTTTGAATATGAAATGAATACCCCTAGTTCAAAGAGTTAAAAGGTAAAGAAAAATGTAATCACATAACATACATAAAAAGTATATTTTGTATATGTATGTACAGTCAATATTTAATTAAATGGTTATTCAATATAACAAAGTTAAATACACAAGTTATCATTTCTTCTTTAAAAAAACCTGAAATTTTCTTTCAACTCAGGGAAGATGTAGTCGGCTGGCGACAACAGCAGGTGTTATTAACCTCGCACGCATCCCTAAAACTTGTTTAGCAAAATACATGCAGCACTATGCTAAGGTTTAATATCATCAGTAAATGTGAACTGGTCTTTTTTATTTTCACTATTAAAATAAGCTTATATTAACAATGATTACTGTAAATCATTTGTATATCTTAACAAATAAAAGTTTTACCAACAAAAAACCTTTATTTGGCAGTTCAGCTAATGAAAAGAAAAATACATAAACAAAAATGTGGTTAGCTGTTTCGGATATTAGAGGTCCACATATGGGAGGTTTTACTGTATTAATTTAATACGAATGGTCTTCCCCTTTCAATATTTGTGAATTTTTATGACGAAAAAGATAAAAGTGTGTTAGAAATCAGTAACTACCGAAATAACTCTTAGTAATATTTGTAATAAATGTTTATTGCAAAAAACTTAACATTTGGAGTCTACTAGACCCTTTAAAATACAAAAACACTCTTGTGTTAAATGTAGCCTAAATCCAAATACAAAGCACAAAAAAAATGCAAAGAAAAAGAAAATAACTTATACATAAATATTATTTTGAGAATAGATGACAGTACTGAGGAAGAAAGTCAAACTGAGTTTCGACCCAACATGGTTACTTAAGGTGGGATAGAAGGGAACACGCGAAAAAGACAGGGTTTTTTGCAGTTTTTCATAGCAAAACTTTTTTTACCAAAATAAATAAAACATTGCTCGAGTAGAAACATAGAGTTTAATTTTCTTCACACGTTGACATCATAAGTTCCTGAATATCCATCGTGAGCTTAGCGGCATTAGATAACAAACTTTTTAAATGAAGAGAAATAGTTATCATTAAATTTCAGGACAACCTTGAGAGACATTCAAAAACTGTTGAGGTCACCACGGAAAAAATGTTTTCCCATAAAGACCGCAAAAACAGTCTTTTCCTTGTGTTCCCTTCAATCCCACGCTAGCAGTTAGCTTCTAGTGCAAGTTACATGACTTGATTATATAGTGTATACAAATAAATTCAACTTACATTGCAAAATATAAAATGACACAAAATGGTAGCAAGATAATTTCCTCCAATAAAATATAAGAAAAATTTGATAATATTTAAGTAGAATAGAATAATTTATTATGTAAGTACAGGTAGTTTTAATAACATCACAAGTTGAACATAATTCATCATGCCTATTTGGGAGTTTGTTCAGTTGAATTGGTTGTATTTTTGGTATTAAGTTTTTATAAAAAAAAAATTTGCTGGGGGCAAAGGATTGGGAGGGATTTTTTTAAGGAACTACAACCAGAAGAATGGAAAACTATTATTTCAAGATGCCCACCCCCAAATACACCTAATATGAATTTAGCTTTGCCAGTTGAGTTATAATTTCATATAAGATAGTTCTCTTATGTTTATAAGTATGAGATTTTTTATCCAACATTTATTATCATAATCATATCCCAATTCCAGTTTCCCAGGTGTGGTTAGTGAGCGCTCTCCATCTCATCCTGTCTTTATACAATTCACTCTCAATCTTGTTCTTGTTCTTATTTCTTTGCCTGCTCTAGCCATCACATCCTTGCTCTTTCAACTGGTCTCATCCCATTTACTTACATTTAAAAGCATTGTCTTGCCTTCCTTCTGTTATTCGTTTATTGTAGATGTTCATACCACTTTATATGCTATTTTTTTTATGAATCAGGAAGGTTATATAAAAGGAACTGTACCCCCACTTGCGTGGAGGGAGTGTGGAAAATCATTTTGAAAGCACTCAGTAAACGTGACCAAGTTTTGAACCTCGATCTCCCTGTCATCAGAAGTCTAGTCTACTGCAAGAGTAGTGCATTAAGACCATGCAGGCACAGAAGTGCGTCTCTGCTTATTATTTATAGCACACTCCTATTTGCACCGGCGTCCTTCATATTGGTCAAATTCCTTAACCTGTCTCTTTTAGTTGTTCTTTCATTGATCTTATGGACCTCATTTCAGAGGCCTATAATTGATTGTTGTCTCTGTTGGTCATGGTAGAGGTCTTGAGGGCGTACTTAATAATAACTTTAGTAAAATTCATTCACGAGCTAAGTTTACCTGAATGACAGCTCGAAATGTTACTAGAAGTAATCCCTAATATATCACTACACCAACAGCTGACATCTATCACTTTGGATGACTGTAATGAAAACAGATGGTAATATATTAATGTGATAGTTAACCACAGTAATTTAGGCCAATATTGTTTATATATTTATTTAAGGTCGGACACAAAGTTTATTTATATTTTTATTCCACTTAAAAAAATATTCACACCACTTTCACCAAAACTTCTAATGAACATAGCTTCAAAATGGTGTCTCGACGAATCTAAACCCTATGATCGAACATAACAGTAAACATGTAAAGAGAAATTTATAAAACAAATGCCTTTTCCTTTTGTGGTCTACAATGATAACATTTTATTATACTATAAGTTTTATTTTATAAGTATTGATCATATCAAGAATGACAGCTGCAGATCACATGACCTGGCATATGAATATGTGAAAGTAAATCTAGAAACTTTTCTAGCTGTAAGTTAAGGCTATTCCTATGAAAACGATATTGTATAAAATATCCACGAGTAAGAAGGGTGTGTGTGCTTAATCCAAACATGTGTAGTCACAACTTTCTCTAGTATTTGTATAAAAATATATAATGCTCATTGAATTTGTTGGGTAGAGTAGTGATCGAAATACACATTATGTATAAACTATTGCTAACACAGTTTATAGCATGACCGGTACAGCACTTGGCTGGAACATGACTAACGGTTTATTATTTGAAAAAAGTTTTTAAGACTAAAGTCATAAGACATCTGTCGGCATTATAGTGAACTACAAATGTAAACAAACATGAACGTTTTGACGGTAATAATAAAACTCCAAAACCCCCCTCAATTTTGAGTCCAAAAAGTCAATAGGTAACAATCAAGCACGTAAACCCGATTTGTTGACACACTTCTCGTGTTTGGTTCCTCAGTGGATAGATATTCAAGCCTTAGTGGGTGATCTTGGAGAGCTTGACGAATAAAATGAAAATTTATGTCTATATGTTTCGATCTTGAGTGGAAGATGGGGTTATGTGCCAATTTTTCAGCTGATTATCACTGAAAATAATGATGTTCGACAACTCCTTTAAACTAAGTTCTCGCATGAAGGTCATCAGGAAGATTGCTTCCTTCGCAGATTCGGTGAGACTCATATATTCTGCCTCGTTTGAAGATAAAGCAACAGTTCTTTGCTTTCGTGAGCACTATGATACCGCTGCTCCGGACAAGGTGAAAGTGTAACTTGTATAGGACTTTCTGTCAGTGTCACAGTTTCTCCAGTCGGCGTCTGCGAAACCGGAAATGCCTTAATCATTCCTGGAGTAGACCAACCTCTTGTCAACGGTTCCTTGCAGATATATTAGCACACGCTTGGCAGCTTGTCAGTGAGTTGAGGTGTGACAATTATTATAATGACTCAGCATGTTGACTGCGTAAGCGATGTTGGGATGGGTACCGATGGTGATGTACTAAAGGGCTCCAATCAACTCTCTGAATGGATATTGGTTTGTTTCTTCTGTGGTAGTCATGGAAGAATCAAACTTGACCCCGGTGATATCGGTGTCTTCGCTGGTTTGCAGTCATCCATCCCGAACTTATGCAAGACATCCCTGATGTAGCCACTCTGACATAACGTAACTTTGTCCTTGGATTGGTTCACTTTAATTCTTAAACAATGATTTATAGCTCCAAGGTCCTTTACATCAAATTTGTTTGACAGTTCACCTTTAATGTCTCTGGTTCGATCCAG
The DNA here is from genome assembly GCA_901482245.1 of Timema douglasi. Lineage (NCBI taxonomy): Eukaryota > Metazoa > Arthropoda > Insecta > Phasmatodea > Timematidae > Timema > Timema douglasi. The sequence goes on along the minus strand of CABEEJ010000707.1, from coordinate 32,980 downwards.
GTTTCCAGAAGCGATCCTGATGTTATCAACATAGATGAGCACATAGACTGGGTGTTTACTTTGACTATCGATGTACACACATGGGTCAGAGTTTGTGGGCTACAACCCGATGGATTCTAAGGTTGCACTTAATTTAGCGTGCCACTGTCGACCTGCGTGACAGAGCCCGTAAATGGCCTTCCGAAGTTTGCAGACTTTGTTACCGAATTTCAGTTTATGAAGCATGTCTTTTGCTTTCCCAACAATGCTGTTGTCATTTTCAGTCCTAATCATCTTTTGTAGTGCCTCAACAAGCAAGTCCGGCTGTTCCATGAATGTTAGTGTGTCATTGTCACCATTCAGATAGGCTGTTGTAATGTCGAGCTGTGAAGACTTTTAAGTTTAGTTTAGCCATGAGTAACCGAAATGATTTGATCCTGGCAACTGGAGCAAAAGTGTCCACAAAGTAGATTCCTGGTCTTTGGGCGGAGCCTCTTGCGACCACCCTGGCCTTCCTTTGAAGTAACGTTCCATCAGGATTATACTTGTTTCAAAGAACCCCCCTACAGTCGATCACTCTATCGTTGGTCAGTCTATCAACGATTTCCTTAGTGTTGTTGGCAACCAAACATCTGATCTCGGAATAGATTGCATCGAGCCATTTCTCGCAATCTGGCCCCTTCATGGCACTGTCGATGTGAATCTCTGAGGCATTCATTGCAACTGGGGCATTATGAAACAATCCATCTTCCATGTTACTTTGAATGTTGTTGTGCTCCATAGTTTGTTGAGATGATGCAGTGCTTGAATGCCCAGCATCTTTATTGTATGGCAGATCATTGTTGAGAGCAAGGTTCTGATTGGCCGCGGCTGGTATATTTTAGTGGGGCGACCCTTTCTTCCGGTACACATTAACTTTGGTCTGCCAGGTCCTTGCTTAGCCAGCATGTCAGATTCGGTGCCTGTGGCACCTTGATGAGCTTGTCGCTCTCCAATGTCGAGCATGGTGACATCATTCCCCTCGAATCCATGAAATGGTTCATCGTCTTCAAGAGCGTTAGGACCAATCTCTATGTCCTTTTGTGATGACTCTTCTTCATTGAACCCTCCTCCTTCATATTGACAGGATATTTCTTCTTCTTAAAGAAAGTCTGCAGATGTGCGTCTGGGCCCAGGCTTGGCGCAGAATCTTAAGTCCCTGGAGATACGGATCTTTCTTTCACTTGGTAACCATACCCGGTAGGCCTTGGAACAGTCAGAGTAGCCGAAAAAGACCCCTTTCTGACCTTTGGGCTCGAACTTTCCTTTATTGGGAGACTTGTGGAGGATGATGGCTTTCTCCCCGAATATACGAAGATGCAAAATTTTTGGCCGTCTTCCCAACCATATTTCGTATGGAGTCCCTTCAGTAAACCCTTTTGTTGTGCATCGATTTCGGATGTGATTGGCCGCCGCTATGGCTTTGGCCCAAAAGGACAGTGGCATTCCAGACTCGAGTAGCATGCATCGAACAGCCTCAACCAGAGTGCGGTTCTTCCTTTCTGCAACACTGTTCTGCTGTGGGATGTGCGGAGTTGTTAGACCCTGCACGTTTGAGGATGGATTACATTTTATTGTTGTAATATTCTTTGCCACTATCTGATTGAAGAGCTTTTATCTTATGCCCTGTCTGATTTTCGGCTAGATTCTTGAACTCAATGAACTGCTCAGTGACCTCTCCCTTGTAACGAAGGAAGTACGTAGACTTGACACCATCGACTGTAGTCATCTATGAAGGTTACAAAATAACGTGCACCAGCTTGAGATGCTTCCCTCATCGGACCGCTAATGTCGGAATGGGTTAACTCCAGAAGCTCTTTTGAGGTTACCTCTCGTTTGGTGAAGGGAGTTGATGTTATTTTTCCTTCTAGACAGGTGTGACAGTTTTTTTAAGTCAGTTGAGTCATTGAATTTTAAACAGATCACACATTGGTTCTTGAGCATATTGACCATGTCCCTCAAATTCAAATGACCAAGTCGAGCGTGCCAAATTTCTTATTCCCTTTTTAGAACTTTTGATCCTGTGATCATGCACATTTGCTGATCACTTTCACATAAGTAGAATAAGTCACCAATTCTATTCGCAACAACTTTAATGTCACCGTTTATGGCTTTTATGGTCGCACGATCTTTCTCAAATGTCACCTCGTTGTCAACCGTCTACGCCCTCTGTGGGACCGTCCCTTAGTCCCATAACCTAAGTTCAACTAGTCGCCACAGAGAGCGTGGTTTTAAATTACAAAAAGGGGGTAATCACAGAGGGGCCATGTCATCCTGCTTCAACTAGTTCAAGAACACTCTTGTCTTACCAGAAAAGCTAAGGCTAAGTCTAATGGACATAACCAAGAGGTAGTCTGGGTTCAGACAAGAACTAACAAAGGTTTAACAAATACAGCCCAAGGGCTCGTTTATTTTGGTAATACTCAGCATTGAATAATTTGTACAATATTGTATATCAAACTTTGATATATATAAACGCTAAGGTATGTATGATAGAGTAATTCTCTTTATAAATAAAGATACAAATAGGATATAATTATCCAAGATGAAAAAGAGAAATTGTCTCTAATAAAAAAATATAAAGGTATACAAATAATAAATCTTCCCTGGAAACTATCAAGTCCTCAAAACCGCAAGTTAATATTTCCCATGAAACTAACATTTAATGGGTCTTGAACCTCGTAGTAATAAAATATAACATTGGAATCATCTGACTGAAAACAATACAAATAATCTAAAGTTAACATTTCCCGTGAACTAATAAACTAACCTAAATGAGATAAAGTCATCAGACTGTAAACAATATAAATACCCTAACACATAACAATAATACAGATACATTAATTAGTTACGACCACGATTCGAACCCTGACCTGAATCCAAACGCTAAAGGTTAAAGTCAAGTTTCCCTTTAAAATCCACCGGGATTTGACCCAAGACCTAAGTTTTACTATGTTTATAGTCAAAGTTTAAATACTCTTGTTTAGAAACGAATTTGCCAAATTTCTCCAAGAGTTAAACCATGACCTCAA
>CABEEJ010000707.1:0-29658 GCA_901482245.1 Timema douglasi | reverse complement strand
AAGAGTTACATCATAATGCCGTCATTAACGTCCAATCACAAGGCGCTACACATTCCCAGCGCAGTCAACACTCGCATAGCAACGGGCGGTGGGGGGGGTAGCAACGGACGTCTGGGCCACTGATATGGTTATTTAGAACTGCACTCTCGCGCATGCGCGCGTCGGACGAGTGTCTTAGTTCAGAGAAGGGGTGAGGATGCGGCTAACCTCCACTTCACAGTTTTCCTGCAGTACGTACACCAAAGTCTTTCTGTGGCGTAATAGTTGATCTTGAACGCGACTTCGGCTTTTCTGGTAAAAGGGTAAGTTGAAAACAGTTGTTGGTGACGGGTCAGTCTGTAGCTACGGTACAGTTGTTGGTAACAATTTTTTCCACAGAGATGAGGTTTGTTCTGAGGTCGGGTACATATAAGGGGTCTTTCAATGTAAGGGTACATATAAGGGGTCTTTCAATGTAAGAGAGTCTGTCACACTGTTCGTGGTGGTGATTTGCATGTCACCTTTTGCTTTTATTTGCATGGTACTGTCATCGGCAAGTTTAAGATTCCCGTGTATTTTCTTCGCGCTCGTGAATGCATGTTCATTGTTGTATAAGTGAGATGTGCAACCACTATCAATGCACCAAAGGTTGTTTGTGTTGCTTGATTTTGTAATTTCTTTGTCGACGAAAAAACAACAATGAGCATCATCAGCTTTATTCGACTTGTGTTCACTCAACTTCTTTTTATAGAAACAATCGGCCTCCCTGTGTCCTTTCTTTTTGCAAAAGCCGCATTTATAGTTAAGTTGTGGTTTTTGTTTACGTTTCTGTTCGGATCCAGCACTACTGCTCGTACCACCTTTTGGTCGGTTCACAAACTGTTTTCCTGACTTGACAAACATGGCGGAACTTCCGTTTTCCGGAGCATGTGCGTTATGTTCTTCCAAGACTTTCACTTTCAACGTTTCAGCGTCAGGTAAATTGTCACGGGATTCGATTGCACATCAAGGAAAGTTGTCATAACTGCCGGGAAGACTAAATAGCAGCATGATCGTCAACAGGTCGCCGTTTATGTCCACTTCCATTGCTTTCAACTTATCCACAGCATCGAAAAATCCAGCGAGATGTTCAGTCACATCGTCGCCATCTTGCATCTTGTGTTGTGTGAGACGTTTGAGCAATTTTCCCTTGCAAGCAGGCCCCTTTGATGCATAGATTGATTCTAGTTTGATGTATGAAGTAATGCATCCCTGAATCTGTTTTAATTCAGATGGATTGATGGACAGGATCAAATCAGCTTTTGCCTTCTGATCGGCCGCTAGCCAAGCTTTGTGTACAGCTTGTGCAGCAACAATCACCACGTTTTCACCAACCCCTTCGGTTTGTGATATTTCTCTGTGACACATATTCCCATGTATCATTTTTTATTAGCAAGGCTTCAGCTTGTATTTTTCATGCATCGTAGTTGTCGCGTGACATCTCGAGTTGTGTTGAATGCATCGCGTTCGCGTGTGCCATTTTGTTAAGCTAACGAATCGTTCACCTTTTGCACTTTTTTGATTTATAACTTTTCATTTAGTCAAAGTATTGTTCCCTTTCTGATCGCATAACTCACGTAATCTGGGCCCATAGCAATATGTATAAACTATTGCTAACACAATTGATAGCATGACCGGTACAGCGATTGGCTGGAACATGACTAACAGTTTATTATTTGAAAAAGCTTTTAATACTAAAGTCATAAGACATTTGTTGGCGTTATAGTGAACTACAAATGTAAACAAACATGAACGTTTTGACGGTAATAATTGAACTCCAAAAGAATTGGAATAATTTTATCAGATGCAAATTTTTTTCATGGCCACAAACAAAGAAGTCCAACAACAGCTCATTTCATGAATGACACACCTTTCAAAATTACTTATTAAGCTTTACATGACATTTTTCTTTTAAATGTGCCACAAATATTCAAAGTTTACCAGACATAATATGTATAAAAAAACTTATTTTATATCACCAAGCCTTAATACCCATTTAAGTCCAACACAATTTTATTAAGCTCGAAAGGCAAGTCTTCGTCAATAAAATCATTCCCAACTTGAGTTTTGGTATCTAATCAGTTTTAAATAACATTCAATACCAATTCAACTGTGTAAAATAATTTAAAAATTTATTTAATTATCAGGCATATTCAAGATCCCGAACTTCGGGAAATTGGATATTCTTGAAACTAGGGTGGGAAAAATTAATTTAAAAAGGTTACAATTAAAGACTGTCTGTCAATGTGACGTTTGTATCTAATGCTCATTCACAATAATAATTTACTAAAGTTTTATCAATTTTATTTTCCTTTAATTAGACAGATACCCAAATTTCAGCTCCTTTTATTTTACAGCTACCATACAAAAATGAGCACCATTAAATAACAACCACACAAGTCTACTTGATGGTAATATTTATTCCTGATCTATGAGAGGAAAACATATGTTTGGCAAAAAATGATAAAAGTTGCAATTCATGCACAAAATACGCTATCACTTAATTTTCATTAAGACACATCTAATAAGTTAATGTTATTATTTAGAAAATGTCATTTATTTGATTTTGTATCTTAGATAATAATAATAGTTGGATGAACTAGTATTTTGGAAGTCCAACAACCCTTTTCGTAAAAGGTTTCGTAACTAAAACATAAAAGGCAACCAGACTCACTGGTTCAGCTGAGAAAATGTTTTTGGTATTCTTATGGACAAAAATGTAGCTCACTCTTATTAATTCAGATTAGCTTGAATGTTTTGATATTTTATCATGTAAGTAGTTAATAAAATTCCCCATGAATTTTTTATCCAAGAACTTTTTTAATTAATCTTAAAATTCATATTTTGAATTCATTTATAGTCATACCAAAAATGCTTGATTAAAAAATACATCAAGTTATAATAGTTGCATTAGGCCTAGGTTTTTTATTTTACCTTACATCACAACCTTACCCAACACTTATTAGATAAAATATTAAGTTTTTATTTGGAAAATTTAAAAATAAATTAATATACAAACTGTGTGTACTTTTTTTTTTGCTTGAAAAAATTCTACAAAATTATAGAATCTAAGTTTATTGTTCAGACCTCTTAATTGCAACCTATATTCCATTCACGGTAGGAATTACTCTCTGAAAGGTCTTTTTTCCTACCAATATCCTACTATATAGTAGATTTATGGTAGGGAAAAAGGCCTTTCAGAAGTCAATTCCTACGGTGAATGGAATATAATCAGAGTTTTTGTCTCTTTTCTTGACCCTAGTTAGTTCTAATTTTATCATCAAATTATTATTTTTCTTTTACCGGAATGAATGAGAATCTAAACTTATTTTAAAATTATAAATCTGAGAAATAAATATAAGCCTAATGTGGAAAAAAAAAATCTTTTTTTTTCTCATTTCCCCATTTCCCGCCCAAAAATTTTCCCAAGTCAAAATGGCATTTCTGCACAGGCCTAGATAATCTGTTAACTATTTTTTCTTTGTTAGCAGGAAAAAGTAATCAATTCATGTAACTTGTGTTTGTTAATTAAAAATTTTGTAAGACACATAATTATAATAATGTTAATTTATATTTTTTGATAATTAAAAACATGAGCTTATATATACAATAATATAGAAGTGATGCAAGCAACACTGTACAATAGAAAAAAAATTAACTGCTTTGCAAAATCTATCTTTAAATTCGATGAACAAAACAAAATTATAACTTATATTCTAGACATTCTATTTAACAGTCTTTATAAATATAATTGATACTATCAATAGTCACCAATCAGCAAGCAAAATAAAGTTTTGATGGTGATACCAAAACTTGTTCATATCTACATCAAAAACTTTCTTTATTTAAAAAACCCTTTTTTTTAACATTCTCAGGAAAACTTTCGACAAATAACGATATGAGTATTTGACTTCTCAAAGAAGTCTCAGTTTTCAACACACCCTAGTAACACTTTGTACTCTATGACACACCAAACAATATTTAACAAATGTTAGTACATACACACGTCATACACACATTTTCGTGTTTTTTTTGTTCGTTTTACTCCATGGTGTAAGTATTGCCAGTTTGCGATTCGTAGGCAGGCATATAAATAGTTGGGTGCAATGTTTTGCAGACATTTTTCGTGTGTTTCAAATCGATTGCTGGTGTTTAAAAGATTAAAGTTCCGGGTCCCTTGAATTGTTTAATCTGGCCTGTAGATTGGAATCTTTGGAATGAATTCGATGAGAAGTACCTGCAAAATGGGTCAAAAATACATGTCCACTTGGATAGGTAACACATTTTAATAATATATAGTAGGATTCTTGTAGGGAAAACATTTTTGAAAATAAAAACATAGTTTGTTGCAGAGAATATTAATAGCATAATTTCATCCATTTTGATATTCATGGTCAAAAGTGGCAGCTGCAGATTACATGATTTGATGTATAAATATATGAAAATGGTTTTGGTAACACCCACCTCGGTGGCGTAGTTAGCTGACACACCAGTTTTGTGTTGAGCTAGACTGCCTAGGACAGGGAGATCGCTCGGGTGAACTGAGGGTGGTTTTTCCTAAAAGGTTTTCCACTCTTCCGCTAAGAAAATGCGCGTTCACTTTCCCAATTCCTAACCCATTAACATAATTAATGCTTACGCATTTAACCCAAACAGGTAGTAAGATGTGGTGATAAGTATTATTATTATTATTATTATTATTATTATTATAGTAACATTTATAACCATAAATCAGGTACATCAAAGCATATAATCCAAACAAAAGGGGGGAGCAGGGTAGGGTGTAAAAACTTGCAGACAGTGGGTTAGTGTGACTCAACTTATGATTATGTGCTGACTTTATGATGAATCAACATGAAATGTGACTTGATTATATTTTATTAAAGTTGTAGAGATACACTTAAAACCCTTTCAAAGGAGGTCAAATCTTCTCACCACTGAAAAAGTTCATGAAAAAAATAGAGGTTGGATCTTATTATTTTATAATTTTCTATTAGAAATAAAAAGGTACTAATTTAGAGATATTTATTATACTTGTATTTTACAGCCCCCTCAGTATTTTCAATGTGGCTATGTGATTAAATTAGTTTTATATGCCCAATATTCCTTATTTTCAGCACCGTGTCTAAATACCCATTCAGCTTGTACGCGTATGCACAAATTAAATTTGTGTAATTAGTACATATGCGTACAACCTGAAGAAAGGTTGAATTTATAGAAAGTGCTCCCCATCATCTGTAATCCAGTCTAGAGTTATCATTAAAAATGAAATCTATAAAGTGATAAAAACTCCCAAATTCAAAATAATCAAAATTAATTACCAAAACAACAATTTGAGATGTTTAAAAAATGTGCCAAAGAACAAATACCCTTCATCATGTTTATGGTGCTTCTACAATAAAACCAAAATATGCCAAAAGGATATTTTCATTGAGTAGTAATTTTTGACTGAGCTTTGTTCACACCTCTCTAATAAATAAGTTTAAACGCTCTTGTTTTCCTAAAAAGTTATTATCTGCAAAACCTATACTCTTAATCAAAAACAAACAATAAAAAGATGGTTCAATATGACAGAACTATTTCTTTAAAAAAATTAAAATATTTTGTAATTCCCAACTAGATAAGTTTAACTTTTCCATAATGTTGAAGAGAGTGCAGCTCCTGAATAAATTATCCTTATCGTAAATAGCTCTATTTTACATGTACAAATAAAGCAATATTAAACATGACTAATGAATTTTCAATAACAATTTCAACCAATATATTATTGCAGGAATGTGGTTCCCCTCATACTAGAAACAAAATTAGATGTTTAATAATAATAAAAAAATCAGTTTTTTTTATAGAAATCTTGAAAATGTAAGGAAAACCCATACACAACCGAAAAACCCCAGTTTCCAAAAATGAAAACCAGAAAACTATGGTTTTCCCAATACTCTAGTTAGAGCAGCTAGGGTCAGTGTCTTATTATGTGGAGTAGAGAGAAAAGGGTTTATATGATTTATAGTGTAATTTTCTTATATATGTGATCAAATTTGCACAGCTGCATTTAAGAGTTAACTAATGTGTATTTTGCTAATGAACATTTACAGTACCTTTTAAAAAATACATATGTTGTTAATATTTCACTACATTAATAGTACACAAATTAAAAATGGTACCAAATAGTTGTTTTAAACTAAACATTGAAAAGAGTATAAAAGAGCAAGGCCGGAAAATGGTAGGCCTCAAAGTTCACAATTAAAAAGTAAAAACCCCACAAAACACATATTTATTAAATTTTCTAAAAAGGGAGAGAAGAAGAGTCTTCTGCTGAAGAAGAGGACTGATATACCCCAAACATTTCATAATAATGTGTTTTGTTGTGTTTTTAATTATGAACGTTGAGGCCCACAGTTTTCCGGGAAGTGTGCAGGGTATGCACTTCTATCTTTTTTCAATGTTTACTATGTTAATAGTGTTATTTTAGAGATATTGATAATATTATGTATTAGAAGTGACAGCTGGCATGACTTAGCTATGAATACATGGAAGTAGATCTAGTATATATTTCTAGCTGTCAAATATGTCCAATTGTAAGAACATTGAGGAAAATGTACATACATATTCCATCATGGAGGAAGAGTCGCATCTCTGTTTGGCCAAACGCCAGTGTAGACCCAACTTGTGGTACAGATGACTGTTCTCCCATTCGAGGAGCTTGTCAAGAGAGTGTTGGGTCTAAACAAACATAACCTACAGTTTACACTCGCATAAAGATAATCACATTTCAAGCGCACAAAAGTAACACATATACACTGAGCTCACTCCTGGCACTCTAGGCATCGTGTCTTATTACCCAGTAGGGCAGAGATTCTCAATCTTTTTGGGCTCCGACACCCTTGCGCAGGGAATTAGAATTTCTTGGCAACCTTGTAAGAATGTTCATAAGTTTTTTTTTAAGTGGAATATTTCGAAGAAGCATACTAAACAAATAGGTAACAGTGTTTTAATTTTGTAATTAGTTACAATAAAATAATTTTTTTTATTCCCTTATTGATTTAATTGAAATATATAAATAATAATATACTGAATAACTTAAAATACTTAATCACTGTTATAAAGTACAGTTTTGGAAATCAATAAACTAGCACAATGGCCAACCACAATGTGTGATCAGTAAAAATGAATAATTTCATTCATCAGTAAGAAAACAATTATTATTAATTTAAGTCTTTCGACTGATGTTTAGAGCACTAACGTTTGATATTGGGCCAAATGGTTGACAGCGCAAAATGCATATCATCCTCAAGACTTAGCATTCTATTTATATTTGAGTCTATGCCTCACATTTGATACTATGGAACGTGCAATTCAGAGAAACACTGAAAGACAAAAATTTCTTACATTTCTTTTAGTTTCATTATTTTGTGCTAATATTTTTTCTTTATATTTTATCAACATTTTCCCCCCTTTAAAATCTCGCAGCACTCCTGAGAAGTGGCGAGGAACACCTGAAGAGAGTCCCTACGTTAGGTCTATATGCATATTTTACACTAGTCGAGTAAATGAGGAAAATGGAATTTAAAAAGAGTGTACCGGTACTCACATTTGTTCGGTGGGCGAGTGGCAGGCTAGTTAGAAAAATACACTCTCAGTACACCTGACCAAGATTCAAACCTCAATTTCCCTGTCAATGAAAATCCAGTCTAATAAGAAAGTAATGGTTTCAATACATTTGACCACCAAAGCAGATGAATTTTCATTTTATTTTAAAGTATTGTTTACTTGCTTTAATGTTTGGCTATATTTAAGTAGGTGCCTAAAGTGTAGCCTTTCAGGAGTCACTATCGCAATAGAATGGGCTGCAGTTGACAAGGAGATTGGGGTTTGAATCTCAGTTGGGTGTCCTGAGGGTGACTTTTCCTAATCCATTTCCCACTATCCCTCCATACAAATGTGAGTAAATTTCCTTTAAATTCTACCTCTCTCTTATCCCTGCCTGTTAAATGTAAATACGCGACAAAAAAAAACTTTTGCAAAAGACTAATCTACAACAAATGCTACTGATCAATTTAATGAGAAAATTTACTTTAATTACATAATGAATTCATCTCTTTACAAAGATGGAAGTATAAAGTTCCCCTTTTATTAAGATTTAAATTATCAAAGCAAAGGGACCATTCACTAATAGCGATGACCACACAGTTTAGGACATTATATTCTCATTACTCAAGGTTCTCATTGAAAAGAAGATCAAGTGTACAGCAGTGGTTTTTCAATCCTCTAGTCTCACTAATGTGGGAGCACTTACTTTAAACTAACTTCTCCCTCCCAATCCTCTTTGATTAATTTAAATTAGAGTTGGCCTTTAGCTTTAAGCTCCAATACTCTACAACAAAGCGATCCTGGTTTGGGTCGTGTCTATGTTCGTACCTCACTCTGTACTGGTTCTCACAGATATGGACCGACTGCGTGTTTGATCGACCCTTAATATTCTGGTGGTGGCGAGTAGTGAAGCCTATCTGGCAAAGATTGACCTAAAATTGTTTCTGAATTACTTTCTCAATATGTGGCGATTTGGGCGGAAATTAATGGAGATAGATTCAGTACATAAATATCACGGGTTTCGGCACCATTTATGTACTAAGTTCCTTTCTTTCCAAGTACTATCCAGATGTTCTATGATATTCTAAAGGGTTACTTCTGGTTACTAAGATAAATATTGGAAAGGAGCCCAGTAACAATTTATTGTCCTTAGTGAACATGTTTCTTGTCTTGTGCACCCCTAACCAAACTCCCCTTTTCATAGATATAACTACATATTCAGACAATTAATTTAAAAATAATAGGATTACCGATACTATAAAAAAATTTTATCTCAAACTAATCTGGGGAACTATGCCTAGACTGAAAGATAACGCAAAAATAAAAAAAGAATTACAAAACAGGAAGATTTGGAGACTTGCACCAACACGTGGTTACCCAAAGGGATATTTTAAATCATTACAAAATTTACAAATATGAAAGATTTAGAATTTATTATGAAACAAAACAAAACTTTGCCAGTAATTTAAATTAAAAAAGTTCACATTCATCATAACTCTACCGATTTGTATAAAATATTACATGTAGGGATAAAAAAAAGGTTTTATTTCTTATTCATAAATTATTTCTTTGGTAAAAGACAAGGGAGAAAAAACTTAATGATAGAGATAGCGGTCAACCATAATGCCTAATGCCATTCTAATTTATATCACTTGGTTTATAGGATCATGACAGTTACATTATTTAAAATAAAAATCAGGTCTCATTGTAGATAATGCCTAATGTTAAAGATATTATGATATAGATTAAAGAAGATCAACCTAAAAGGCAAAATTTGGGAATTAAAACTATACGGACCTTTACCCCATAATATCAAAAAATAGAAAAGAAAAACAACTACATTCTAAATTTATATCCAAACAAAAAGGAAAGAATGAAAAAATATACGTATCACGTCATTCAGGTACAGAAAGAGAGTGAACGAGACAACGGCGTCACCTCCGTGGACAGGAAGTTGTGTATCAGGAGAGGCATATCAGAGACAAGAACGCAAGACAGGAAAACAAATCAGGACCAATGGCATTATAGATAGTGGCTCTAACTGTTAAAAATATGTTAAAACTAAATATATTTTTTTAAAAAGGACAACCCCCCAACTAATGTTAAATTAGTTACATTATAAAAAACTTGCATAGAGATTCAATTACTAAGAAAAGATTATTAAAAATGTAGCTCCATTAATTTCCACCCAGAACGCTACGTACTGAGAAACTAATTCAGAAACAATTTTAGTTCAATCTTTGCCAGAGAGGCTTCGCTACTCGCCACCACCAGAAGATTCAGGGTCAATCAAACACACAGTCAGTCTATATATGTGAGAACCAGTACAACTCATTAGTTGCATGTAGATTAAGCTGTTATTTAATCACAAGTCAAATAAACTAATTAAAAAAGGTAAATATTTACTTTAAGGATGTAACCTGCCTCGGTGGCGTAGTTAGCTGGCATACTAGTTTTGTGTTGAGATAGACTGCCGAGGACAGAGAGATCGAGGTTTTAATCTTGCTCGGGTGAAGTCAGAGTGGTTTTTCCTAAATGGTTTTCCACTCTCCCTTCATGCAAATGTGGGTTCACTTCTTCTATATTTAACCTTCCCCATTCATAACCCATTAGTGTAATTAGTACTTAAGCATATAGCCCAAACGGGTAGTAAGATGTGGTGCTGAATAAAAACCAAGGATGTACTACTATTGTAAACTCACCCTCTTGCTAAGACAGATGACTGGCCAAAGCGAACACCCCAAAGTACAACAGCAGCACACACAGCCACAAAACAGCCATTTGACATTGACAGGCAACGTCTTTTTGAGCACACTATTGATTCGTAGCACCGTGGCTTTGAACTCCTCTGGTGCAACGCGGGACACCAAACCATTAGGAAAATCTGTGTCGAATTTGTTGCTCAGGCCAAAACTGACAAAGACAACACAAGTTGATAGATATTATTATCAAGAAGAACGTTGTGTTTTTTAAAAGGTGTAACTTTGTAGATTAACTTACTTTAAAAAATAGGTATAATTTAATTATTTGTAAATCACATGGACATTGTAAACATGATATAGGTAAAAAAATAGTAAATTGTACATATGAGTCTGATGACTATCCTGGTAATACATTTGTGAACACCTGCTTATAACAATCAAAATTAAAACATAATAAAGCTACAGTCCAATTTTTATAGTAATAACCTTACCTGACAGCTAGAAAAGTTAGTATGTTTACTTTCACATATTCATCCGCCAGGTCGTGTGAGATGCAGCTGTCCTTTTGATGGCTATTATCAATACGTATAAAATAATACCAATAATATAATAAAATTTTATCAATGTTGACTTAAAAAAAATATGTATAAATTTTCTAAAAAGAGTCCCTTCTTAAGAAAACTGGACTGTATAATACAAGTCGATGTAAAGTAATAAAGTGAGAAAAAGAAGTTGGCATGGAATAAGACCCCCATTCCAAAAACTCAAAAGTGGATGAGCAAAAAAGGCATATAAAATGTTGTATTATGTTAGCTTTGAAATTTCTGGAGATGACGCCGATCTTCCCATTTTCCAATATTTCATCATGAAATTTAGTTTGTTTTCATAATGTTTGAGGTTAATCTTATAAAAGGCTGAAAAATTTAAATCTTTAACCACAATGAGAAGTAGTTTTTAATATAGATTTTGGAAATCCCCTCCAAATATTTCACAAACCCCAGATTTGAAAATTTAAATATTTACTGACTATTTGGGTATTTGGCACAACATTCCTGACAATTCTTTATCATCACAACTAAAAGCTTTGTTTTCTGTTTACAACCCCCTATTTCCCAGAGTTTCATTTTCAAATTTAAAACTATCAGATTTTATGCTACGGTAAAGTTATCTTTCTGCTGAATGTTGTTATACACCACACTGGTAAGTAGTTGTTTCAATTAGTTTTGAAAATGTGGAATACACCCTCCCTCAAATTTGTAAAGTGCTTGCAATTTTTATACTGTGATGCTGCCCCATCTGAAAGATGTCATTTTTTCCGGTGACGAAAAAGTAGTGCTAAAGAATTTGATTAGCTTTTTCTGAAATGTATAAACTGCTGTTGTATCATGCTGAAGGTACTCTGAGATTATCACAAAACTTGCGTGTTTAATAGTGTGTGGTTCTTCCGATTAGTTTAAATAATAAATAACAAATGGATGAATTGTTGATTGTGCATTGTTCAAATGGAACCCTTGTACTGAGTCCTGAAGAACAAATGAGTAATTTTCCGAAAAGGCACAAACCACTAAATACTCAGCCTCTTGCAAAGATTTTTTCTTCTCAGAAAAAAAAATAGCTTGCTCTTTACTAATGAAAGAATGACTAAGAGGACTTTTAAGTTTTTCAAATAGGGAATCCAAGAATTCATTCATCGGTTTTGAAACGGTTTCCAAGTTTAAGCGGTCCACTGTGACCCACTGCTTGTATGTTATCATGTCAACAAAGTTATTGTCATAGATATTTTCAAACTTTTTGCGTAATTCTCTTTAAGAGTACATAGTAATCTTTTTTGAGCATGACACCTGTTGTTCTCATCTATTTTCATTTAAACAAAATCTTTTCTCCGAGGCATAATTCTGCTAACAGCATCATCACAATAAAATTATTCAATAATGTTCACATTTTCTCTAGGTAAGCTTTTTCGTAGTTTTGGGTTAGGTGACGACATAACACCTTTTCCTTTCACAAGCTCTCTTGCCTTTCTTGCCATGTAATTTGTTACTCCAAGCTCCTGCTTAATTTTACCTAAACTCCAACTTTTAGTTAACACTGTTAGTATCTGGACCTTAATATTTCTATCTGATGTTGATGTAAACTTTTCTTTCAGCTGGCTTATCAACTCACTCTCTGCACTGACACTGACTGATATTGAAGCTTCTTCGCTTGGACTCAAGTGTGTAAAAATTGTACTCTTAATAGTTGCATTCACTTTCTGCAGTTTCTTTGTACAGTAATTAGTTTCCAAAAGACATTTCTTCTTGATTGGCATACAGCCCAAAGTAACTAAACTATCATTTAATGATTTAGTAGCTATATGTTTAGTAAATGTTAGAACATCACAACTGTCTTCTGAAAAATCTGTGTTTTCTTCAGCCTGGATGTATTCAGCTTCAGACTGTTGCTTGTTATGCATCTCACCAAGTAACTTGCGGCACTTAACACAAATTTTAGCATTTTCATATAACTCTTGGAAGAGTTCTCTTATCCATGTTGTAACAGATCTAAGATTCTTTCTTACATCACCATGTCATTTGCTACTCAATGGATTACAACACACATTAAAAAATTTACTCATTTTTCTGTGTCATTTTTTAACATAAAAAAAATATGTTTTGTACTTAAGACTGAAAAAAACTACTTTATAAAAGATTAAACATCTAAATTCACTAGGGATGTATGAATATTCTATTTAAAACTTCAAATATCAAGTTCTAATAAGATTGAATAGTAATTAGTGTTGAAAATCTTTTGTAAGAACTGGTGGCTGTAGTAGACCTGTTAGCCAAGTGGGTAGGCAAGGATTATCTGGGTGATGAGTTAAAAATAGCCTTGTCCTTTGCACTATATTAGAGTTAAGGGGTGGAATTCCAATGCCAAGCAACCGCACATGAATTTGCTTCTCACCTAAGGGGGAAAGTGGAGGGGGAGTTTAAGCTGAACCATTGGGAGCCAGTGACTCATTGTCTTTGTGGTATCAACAGTTATTTGTTATGTTCAGCTAATTTAAGGATAGAGATTCTAAATACAATACCATCCTTTATCCTGCATGGAATGAGGGTTGGGGAGAGTTAGTAGCTTGTCAACACTTCAGTTGGTTGTTGGTTAGTCAGCCAAAGAGCAAATATTAAAAGGGTATCACATCTTGTATCAAAATAACATTTTAGGGGTTTCAAACCTAGAGAAAATTTTAGAGGTTTAAAGCCTTGAGAACATTTAAGGTGTTTAAAGTCTGGATAACATTTACGGTGTTTAAAGTCTGATCACATTTAAGGTGTTTGAAGCCTGGAGAACATTTTAAGGGGTTTGAAGCCTGGAGAACATTTAGGGGGAGGAGATTGGGGCCTGGAGAACATTTAAGAGATTTGAAGCCTGGAGAACATTTAGGGAGTTTGAAGCCTAGATAACATTTAAGGGCTTTGAAGCCTGGAGAACATTTAGAGGGTTTGAAGCCTGGAGAACATTTAAGGGGTTTAAAGCCTGGAGAACATTTAAGGGGTTTGAAGCCTGGAGAACATTTAGGGGGTTTGAAGCCTGGAGAACATTTAGGGGGTTTGAAGCCTGGAGAACATTTAAGGGGGGTTGAAGCCTGGAGAACATTTAGGGGGTTTGAAGCCTATGACATGTATGGCGTGGCCTTGGGAACGTATGAAGTATGATGTGAACTAGGCAAAGAAGTGAGAAATCTGACGTGGCCTTGGGAAGAGACTTTTGACGTGGTATTGGGAATCACATATCACAGTAGAAAGGTAGGTGGAACCCTTTTTTACTGAATCTAACATAATTTCTTAACCCATTTACATCCCATCTTCAAATGTTTCATAGCTACTAAGCAATAGCATACATACAACATAAATTTTTTGAAGGGGAAAAAACCTTGTTTATGAGAAAATGGCTGCCAAACTATTGATTTTAATTTTTTTTATCATTTATTTAATACAGCCAATTAAAATCTCATACGAAAGAGCTATTCAAGACCTTTCCAAAAAAACTTGAATCACTTCTTTAGGTGCACAGGTTACTGAACGCAAATTTTGCACCCCTAAAACTTCGCAAATAAAAAAAAATTGAAATGACTAGCTAGTGCCTACCTGAAAGCAGAAGTAAGAAGTAATGCTTCAAAGATTTTGTTTGCTCAGATAAACACCTGAGAAATAAGTTTTTAAATATTTTAGTTGCATGTTTAATGACTTTGAATATACAGCATCAAATAATTAGTATAGAACCACACCGCTAAAAATATGAATTAAACATCAATCTAGTTTGGTCTTGTTTTCTGTTGACAAGGAAGTCAGGGTTCGAAACACAGCCAAATGTACTGAAGGCTGTTTTCCTAAATTGTTCACTCCCTCCCCCATGACACACAAATATTGGTACATTTTCTCTAAATTCTAACTTTCTCATTTCTTGTACACTGGCATGGTTAAAATGTGTATAGCGAAAACGGGTAGTGCAAAGTAGTGCAAAAAAATATATTTTTTTGTCTATGTTATTTGAGTCATTTATAATCACACCCCTTTACACCTTACCATTCCAGTCACGCCACTACTGACCTAAGCATTCAAAATTCGAATCTATATCTTTAGACCTTAATTCTAATACACAATTTTTTGTTGTCAACGACATGGATCGGTGACATCCAGTCATACCATACCCTCAGCAACACAAACACTATCTATAGGCTTTTTATTAATATGAGCTCTGTTCATACAACCTTAAAGTAAAAATATTAATTGTACCACTTCAAACCCAACTGTGGTACAAACACTAAGGTCAAACAAAACAATTCCCCTAGTGTGTTACTCAAAGGTGTGTCTTTCTACCAGAATCTCAAAAATCCTGAAAACTTTAGATCATATTTTTCCTTGTTTAGCTCAACATGTGTGAAACTTATAAGGCAAGAGCAATCTAATATGTAACCCCCAACCATTTTTTTTTATATTCCAAGATCTCAAAAGTCTATTTAGAAAGGGAGTGCTATTATATTTTTACTTTTTCTATCCTTGACTCTCCTATATAATGCATTAATGGCAATTTCTTTTTTATGCCTTCTGCCACCCACCTTACCATTTTTACAAGTGTTGTGAACAGACCACCTTCACCTTGGGATGGGTACTACGGGACATAATTATTTGAATCAATCTTATGTTAGAGATGTATCTCAACCCCCTCAGGTATATGTGTAGAACAATCTACACATTTAGTACTGTAGTTTTTAAAATCTACACACTTCATAAAAGTATAGGGGTCTATGAAGTCCTAAGGTAGACATGTCTGTTTTGGAATCTGTAAGGAAGTAAATTGGCTTAATTTAAGTTAGAGACATCTTATCCCATTTTGAAGATTCAGTTTTCTCCATTTCAAGATACCAAATTGACTTCAATAATATTTTTTTCAGCAGTGATGTTTTATTTCATCTGTGTACTAAGTTCCCATCAAAATAAAACTAGTCACAAACATTAAGTCTCTGATAAAAAAAACTTCATTCTAGGCCTAGCATTTAATATTATCTAGTCCCACATTTTTCTCACAATTCTCAACGGTAAGCCAAATAGAAGCATAATTAGTTCACAAAAGATTATGAACAGATATCAATGGCACATTTAAGTTCCTGTCAAATTTCATATAGCATAGTAGACACTAAGGTTACCTAACTAAAGATATAAAATTGACTCAAAAAACTCTTCATAATGTTAACTCAATTTTAGAATAAGTCTTATACACCCAAACTAAATAATACCACGAATTACAAAGTCAAAAATAATTTGTTATTGTAGAGTCTGTCATGACGCATAGCCTAAAATGTAGATATATAAAAATCAAGATTGAGCTTTCATCAGATATTATATTTAACCAAAATATGTTACATACACAGTCATGTTTCCTGCCCCTCGGACAATTACTGGATCGGGAACCAATGTTACGTAAGTTTCCTCCAAAGCTGATTCATTTTCTTCCTCTTCCTCATAAATCGCATCAAAATCAGCCATGATATTTGTGCTGACTACAAATTCTAATATGACAACAAAGAACTGGTTGCCATTACTACAGATAAAACATCCCTCATGAATATAAAAGATAGATATATTTTACTTACAATCAATCCAATAATAATATTACCAGTATAATAATAAATTTCAACACTAACAAAACTCTTAAAGAGTTTTTATATAAATATTATCCTTACATTTCTCAGGCTGGTTTATATTCATACATAGCTAATAGTGCATACTTTCATTATTCCTTATAAAATACTAGACTTATTTGGATCATTAAATGTTTTTTTCTTGTTAGCTTAGACTAGGTTTATATTCATGCATAAAGCCTAGCTAATAAAGTCTAGTATCGTCCCGGACATAAATACTCGTAGTAAGCCGCGATACCAGCAGCATGAAAACGCTATGCTCATAAACATTGATATGTCAACCACGATATTATACGCCATACATGGCGTATAAGAAGCTGAAATTAATTCATCCTTATACATGGTCCATTATTAATTTTGTAGGCCTATTGACTATCTACGCTATAATTGAAGATGATTTATTGAAATTTCTTGTGCGCTATGTGTTATGCGCTATTTGCTATTAGTTATGCATGAAAATATACCTGGCTTTAAATATTACAAACGTGGACGACATTAATTAATAGCTGTAGGAGTATATAGTTAGCCAAACAGAGATTACATTCATTTATAAAGCTCTGAAATTAATATTATTCATTGTAATAGTAATAGATTGTGTGTGTTACTGTACAATAAGAGGAAAGCAGCGCCATTTATATTAGCTTTCTATGTATTGACATGACGTTTCTGTACCATGCTATGACCTATCTATTATCGTAAGTCTATTGTCAGGCACATTATTGAATGTTAATTGTTGAAATTTCAAGTCGATAATATAAATATTTCAAGTGTTCACAAAATTTAGAATAGATTTCCGATGTGATTTTTTTTTCTTCAATATGAAAGGATGAATTTAGCACAATGAATAGCATCGAAATAAGTAAAATAATTGACTTATCTTCATTACAATCTTGTGATTTGGCTCAAGCATGGGCATTTCTTAAAGATGAAATTCAAAGCAACATTGGAAAAAATAAGCTTGTTTGCATACCTTACCTAACCGCCGAAGGCCTCTATAATATTACATCTGTTTTCATTAAAACAGCACAGGTAAGTTCACTTAGTTAACCTATTTTTAGAAATATACAGTAAAATAGATAAAAACGTATATGAATGGATATTTTAAGGGAGGTGATATCAATGTCGGTTGGTTCCAAACAGTGGTTCAAGAACAGGGTGCAATGTTCCCAGCGAAATTTTGAATATAGGTGGTAGGCTACCTAAATAATATAATTTAGACAGGACCACATTTTTTTGTAAAAGTATATTGTGAACTGTTTGAAAAAAAATATTCAAACACATAATATGCAAACATTCGTTGGTAGAAGATCCTCTAACTTTAAGTGAGCATTTTTTTGGGAACCACCATTCTAAAATTACTTATTAATGTTGGGAAGTACAGTTGCCATTTAAATGGTACATAAACCACTCTATGTTTCTTATATTGATATAATAGGACTATATCAATAAATTAGGTCTATAAAATGTATCAATCAATTATAACTTATAAGACACATATGTAAGTGTAACCAATAAAGTACATAGAAGTAGTAAATTAGCATACACACAGAGCAAAAGGTTAAGAATATAAATTTAAAATTAGTGAGAAATACTCATGGAGTGCGTTGTTTCCAGATGTTACATTTGACCATTCTGGCATCTGATTTGATTAAAATAGTTTTATTTGATACATGTGAATTTCAAATTGCATTAATTTATTTAACAAATTGGGAACATAATCTTTCCAAGAGATGTCATTTTGGAAACGAATAAACTTACACAAACCTTTTTTTGTGAATCATGGTTATACACCTACATAATTTCTGCACATGTGTATCATTCCAAAACCAAATGTTACAATGGTTATAAAATAAGCTAAGTGTCTATAATCTTGCTAAAATCAAACTTGAATTCTCCTATTAATTTAATGAAATTACATCATTACTGTATAGAAGATCAAATCGGTTAGCTTATAGGCCTAAGGAAACATGCCAGGTCACAACTATACTTTCGAGGATTTGTATGTAACTTGGAACACAGTGTCTAAATATGTATCATTGGCCACTTCTATGTTCCAGACAGGACCTAGAGGAAAGCGCAACCGAACATACACTCCTATTGGGAGGATCGAACACATTCTTTTAGAATCAAGCATACCAGCTAGTTGGCATAATATTTTAACTAAAATATCAGCTCCCGACATACAAAAATTTCCAAAATCATTTAATGTAAGTGTGCCAAAACAATTATCTTCTTAGTATTATTATTAGTATTATTAACATAAAGGCCTTAACCAGGTCAAAACTTTAGGGGGTTTTGGGGGGCACAGCCCCCTAACTGACACTGTAAAAGAAATAATTGAATAATAAAGTAGGTACTCTAGAAGATATCTTGAGTTTTATTTGTATGTTAATTAATGGCAGGGATTAAATACTTTAAGTGCTATCAATTTGTTTAACGACCGCTTCACTGGCCTCATGATCTAAGGTGTCACACTTGCAGTAGACTAAACTGTCGATGACAGGTAGATTGAGGTTTTAATCTTGATCAGGTGTACAGTTGTTGTTTTTTTCAAAATTGTTTTCCACTCGTCCTCCACACAAATGTAGGTACACTTCATCTAAATATAACCATTCCTAAAACCATTTGCATAGTTAGTATATAAATGTACAACTTGGAACTGGTAGTAAGAGATGGTGCAAAAAATTATTTAACATTTAGAAACTTAAGATAGCTTAAGATAACTTAAGATCCCCCATCCAAGTTTAAAAATGTACACTGAGCACTTCTTAAATAATGACCTAAATGGTGGCAAGGTATTAGGGGCACTTTCCTATGAAAATACTTTACCTCCTGGAATAGATTACTGCCCTCTTCTATTTTTGAATATGATATAAATTATGATTAAATACAAACTTCATTTAGCTTTTAAAGGTATCAAATTAAAAAATAAATTTCAACAAGGTCTGTTCTAATATCTTTAGGGCATCAATGTTAAAAAAATAAAATTGAATGGTTAAATGGATTCTCAAGGAGTATAAGTTCCAAAAAAAAAATTCCAGGGGGGACCACACTAATAGTGGTATCTAATTGTCAAAACTTTTTATGGGGAAGGGACCCTAGAATTCTTTAGTCCTGGGGGAAGGGGCACTTATTCCTAAAAAAATAAGGTTCAGTCATATTTTTCCAACCTGGATAGTTCTAGAGATGATTTCTTCTGTCTCTAATAAAGTTGGAGATTTAATAATGTGTTCCGAGTCACTCCCGCCCACACAATCTAAATTTGTTTACGTTTCAAAAAAAGAGCATTTACAACCTGACCTATGCAATATAATGAAGACGTTAGACTCTTATATCTATGAGACACAGTGTGTGTTTAAAATATGGACCAATGATAAGGAGCGAGGGTGAGATTGGGGCTGTAAGTACCATGGGAAATAGCACAGCTATTCAAACGACACTAGTTACAGTCTGATCCAGTTAGGAAGAGTCTTTTGACAGTTACTAAAGTTATTTTAAACAGTTTTCATATAGGTGTTCATATGAGTATTTCATATCGTGTGCTCTGCAGCATTCACATTGAAAACTATAATCATGCCTATAAAATAAAATGAATGATAATATACCGTAAAAGTTAGGATTTCTACTAAAAACAAAAATAGACAAGTTTATTTTGTTCATTTACTGGAATTTATTTTGTCAGCTTAGAAAACAAAATGGAGTAACTAGTATTGTAAACCAGTTTAACCTACACAATAACTAACTGAGGTAATCATAATAACTGATATACACGCTGTAGGCCTACACTAAATTCACAAAACTAAAAGCTGGGCCCCCCAACCCCACCCGCTACTTTCCTTGTTCTTTGCCGATTCATTTTTGACATGTTTTCAGAACTACCATTCAAATAGTTTCAAGTCATAGGTTTTGTTGTTTCCTAGTATTTAAACATTAGAATGGTGGCGAATACTTGTATTTTCTTGATTTGTTCAAATGTAAATAAGGCACTTGTTTTTTTTGATTAATATTGAGACTAAAAATGGTTTAATGTTATCTTATGAAATAGTGAGGTTTCTTTAAGTTGATGTTTAAAATAAATTCACTCACTTCTCAGTTACAGACTATGAGGGAACTGCAGGCTTGTAGATTAAAAGTGTTGCCATACACTTGGCCTTGTGTGTTGTGTCCTTTCTTCAAATGTGATTGCAATTATGATTTTTTCCATTTCCTTGGCCGTGGTTCCTACCGCTCATGTTAATTGACCACCACGTGTAAAGAGATTTGGCGACAACTAGCCAAAGAAGTTATAGTAAAACAATTCCTCGAAAACAACAACAATTCCCTCAGAGATCATTCAAATGTAGTTCTTATATTTTATTCAGTAATACACTTTTGTTACATAGTTGGCTATCAAAGTCAAACTATATAACTGAATGAAGAATTAAATTTAAATACATACAAGCTAATTGAGCTATTTTTGATAGCTACGCTTCGCATGGTATGTGTTGGTTGGATGTCACTTATCACATACTTTCGAAATACATAATGGATTGAAAAAAGAAGCTGCACTTTCCCCATTACTTTTTAATTTACCCTGAAAGTATGTTATTAGGCTTACACAAGAGAGTATGGAAGGCTCAACATTAAATACAATACAGCTATTAGGATACACAGATGATTTAGCTTTGTTAGGTAATAAGGAAGCTGTTGCAAGAATTGGTGAAAATTTATTAGAGATTAGTAAAGAAATAAATTTATAAGTGAATGCTGAAAAGACTAGATAGTATTTGAAAACACAGAAAAGACAAATTGAGGATTATAAATTAGAGATAACTGCGAACAATGTATCATTTGACATGGTTGACTAGTTTTAATGTTCAAGAACAATTTTAACTATAGAAATAATGATACTATAGTGGGAATACAGTCGGGAAATGCATGCTAATAATCATTGGGTAAGTTGTTAACACCTCACCTGCTATCAAGGAATGTAAAACTCAAAATATACAAAACAATTGTTTTAATGAATGTTCTCTAGAGGTGTCAAACCTATAACTTAACATGATAGTAAAAAATTAAGGGTGTTTGAAAATAAGGTGCCTAGTAAAATATTTGGTCCAAAACAGGATGAAGATACTGAGTGGAAGCAGTTATAATAATAATAATGAGTTACAATACTTGTACTCACCACAAAACATTGTTAGGATAATCAAATTTCATAAATTAAGGTGGGCAAGACATGCAGCGCGAATGGAAAAATCTAGAATCGTGTTCAGGGTATTGACAGGTAAACCCAATGGGAATACCTAGACACAGATGGGAGGATAAGATTTTAAATGAATTTGAAAAATAGAGGGTGTAATGAGGTAGATAGGATAGAACTAGCTCAAGATAGAGGGTGTAATGAGATGGATTGGATAGAACTAGCTCAAGATAGAGATAGGGTGTAATGAGGTGGATTGGATAGAATTAGTTCAGGATAAAGAGAGGGTGTAATGAGGTGGATTGGATAGAACTAGCTCAGGATAAAGAAAGGGTGTAATGAGGTGGACTGGATACAACTAGCTCAGGATATAGAGAGGGTGTAATGAGGTGGACTGGATAGAACTATTTCGGGATATAGAGAGAAAGTAAGTATTGTTGTAGGATGCTTGAAGATGACCTTTATTACTATTATTATTTATTTATTTATTATTATTATTTTACTTGGATTATTATTATTATTATTATTATTATTATTATTAAAAATCACTACATACTTTATTTTCAATTATAATTATTAAACTTTCAAAAATGTAATATTTCTCATTTTTTTTAATGAAAAATCTAGTTAAAATGTTCAAAAGTTAGATTTTTTTAAACTTTTGATTTTCTACAAAAAATGTATAACAATTTTTAATGATGAATTCAGCTGAAACTGTCCGACAAAGAAAATAAGAAAGAAGTTATTTTCAAGGCAAATGATCTTTATCGTGAGCACTTTCCTAAGGAATGTACAGCAATCGGGAATATTAAGATTGACAAGTCAAAAATACCAGGTAAGGTACAGCTTTTGAACCAACAAAATAAAAAAAGAAATTCAGCATTTGGGTTATATTTTTACCAAATTAAATATAATTTTGAATGATAAGGAGCAAATAAATGTTTTACAAAATTATATATAAAACTTATTAATCAAACTCATTATACATTAACATTCAAGTTTCTATATACATACATGTTTTTTCACTCCTTATCATTCCAAATTTGATATCAGTGGCTTTGGCTAAGATCCTCCCTAGACTTAAAATGCTTTGACTAAGATCCTCCCTTGACTCTGATAAAATGATTTGACTAAGATCCTCCTTAGACCAATAAAATGATTTGGCTAAGATCCTCCCTAAACTCTTAAAATGCTTTGGCTAAGATCCTCCCTAGATTCTTAAGATGCTTTGGCAAAGATCCTCCCTAGACTCTAATAAAATTATTTGGCTAAGATCCTCCCTAGACTCTTAAAATGCTTTGGCAAAGATCCTCCCTAGACTCTAATAAAATTATTTGGCTAAGATCCTCCCTAGATTCTTAAGATGCTTTGGCAAAGATCCTCCCTAGACTCTTAAAATGCTTTGGCTAAGATCCTCCCTTGACTCTAATAAAATGGTTTGGCTAAGATCCTCCTTAGACTCTAATAAAATGTCCATCTATAAATAAAATATTTTAATTCAATTTAAGGTATATTATATTTAGATGCATTTACAATCATGCTTTACAAATATAATATTTAGGCTATTTAATTCATTATAAATAAAAGAGTTGTATAGTATTAATTTATTCAAAGTGAGAAATGACAACATGGAAATTGAATACAGGACCTAAGACTCGGGTTTGATTCTTGTGTCTGGGGTGTCATTTTTCACTTAGATGAATTTGATTTTGCCATCAGAATTGATCCTGTAGAGTGTAGACAACCATCACATTTCAGTTTGTGTTACACATGAATTAAATATTCATATATTGTTAAAGTAGGGATGGTAGACAAGATACAAAATGTATTATTATTATTATTGTTGCAGTCTCAGGTGGTAATGTTAGTTAAGTTTATTTAAGTGCCGGTAAATAACAACATTAATAGTTGTGTTGAATATCTGTAGAATTAAAAAATAAAACCTAGTTTTAATTAAGATTTGTTCATGCCATTGCTTATTTTGTTGTAGAATTAGCGTCTGCCAACACCATCTACTTTGTAAATGACATTATTGGCGCAAGAGAGATAGAATTGCATATCAAAGTAGATCAGAACAGCCAGGAATATTTGTTCACATCACAACCGTTGGTATTTGGGTACGAGAAATACTTGCTCAATAAAGATGCATGTATCATTAGGAAGGTAAGTAAAGGACTAAATAAATATATCTTAAATACAGGACTGATAGATACCTAAGAAGAATATAAGAAGAATTCTATTTTACCCCCTTCCGTGGCTTCATGGTCTAAGGCACTACTCTCGCAGTATACTAGACTGCCACTGACGAGGAGATCGAGGTTTGATTCTCGATCAGGTGTTCTTAGGATTTTTTTTCCTTACAAGAAATGGTTTTCCACTCTCCTTCCACGCAGATGCAGGTACACTTCCTCTTAATATAACCTTACCAATCCCTTAAAATATTACCATAATTAGTACATAAGCGTATAACCCGAACAGGTAGTAAGACAACGTGCTCTTTTAATAAATAGATAAATAAGCTCTTTAATCCCATGTATGGTTTTTTCTGTTTGTTTATTTAGTGCTGCGTCTTATTAGCCGTTTGGGTTATATGTATATGTACTAATTATGCTAATATGCTATGGGTTTGGAAGGTTTGATTTAAAGGAAGTGTACCCGCAAATTTGGGAAAGGAGATTGAAAAACCATTTAGGAAAAACCAGCCCATTACAGTCAAACTGGGTTAAAACCTTCATCTCGCCGTCATTGGCAGTCTAGTCTATTGCGAGAAAGACGACTTAGACTAATCAGCCACCAAAGTGAGTTGATGTTATTCCAAGAATATCACAGAGATTTAAATCAAAATATTATTAGAATTATAGCTTATTCACTTATAATACAAATGTACAATCATGTTTGTACATTTACTAATGATTATCAATTGGTGGAAATCTTTAAAACAAATACGTTGGGGTGAACAAGTACAAATGCACTGATTAATTGTGGATTCACACGTTCGCTGAAAAACTAGGGCAGAACAAATGTGATAACATGACGAGCTCCAAGCCAATCACAAGATTTCCACTTAAACGGTGCAAATTGTTCTGCTGAAGTTCAACTGTTCTTTACTTTGTCCATTCTGCCCGAGATGCTCTGCACAGGATAACCAATCAAATCTCAGAACCAACCATCTCAAATCAACGTGTTTGTGTATTTGACAATGCATGTGCTCTACAGCCACAAGCTAACAGACAGCTTCTTTGGCTTTTGTGAGATTTAAAATAACCCGTTAAAGTAAGGTGCATGTATCGGATTATGCCGTGACACCGCATTATAATTTGAAAACATCCATCAGGAGAATTATCTAAAATATATGTTTATTCACTAGAAAATGAAATATGTTGATTAATTAGCAGTTTTAAAGTAATGCAATGCATCATGGGTAAACTTAGAATGTGTGAATAACTGTGTAGATTCATGCAAACGTGGGAATCAAGCTTAATGCAAATACTGTATAAGCCTAGCGACACGAGAGGAGAGTATGTATAAAATAAAATAATATTTTTGGAGAAATATTTCCATGATAATATTGAGTACTTTACTATTTCTTTATTTTAGCTCTGCATCTTATTACCAGTTTGGGTTACTTAAGTGCTTATTACGCTAGTGGTTTTAGGGATGAGTAAGGGTATTGTACCCACATGTGTGTGGAAAACTATTTTGGAAAAACCACCTTCAGTAAACCTGACCGATATTATAACCTCAATCTCCTCCTCATTGGCAGTTTAGTCTTCAGCGAGAGTAGCACTTTAAGATAAATACAGGTGTTTACAAATTAGTAATATAAATGTATTGTGTTATTGTGGTCTAGTGTAGAACTTTCCGGGATCCAAAATATTTAACCCAAATATGTTGGCATTCTGCAATGATACATACTTTAACCTACCTTGACATATTAAATGGCTCCAATTTTAACTTAGGACCAAACAAAAATGTAGGCTACATAAAAATTTGTTTTGACTGAATAAAAATAAATTTATTTGTATTTTAGAAAGAAAAAAGAACTGCCTTTTAGTATATCCTAATTTTGAGCTAAATAATATTGCAGATTTTTTNGATTTTTTTTTTTTTTCATTCGGGTCTCACTACCTGTTGTTTATATGTAGCCTACTAGTCATGCTTATCTTTTAAGGGAGAGGGAGGTTGTATTTAAAGGAAGTGTACCAACATTTGGTTAAATTAAGAGTGAAAAACCACCCAGACCCCACCCGACTTGGATTTGAACCTCAATCTTCTCATCAACAGTGAAGTCTATTACAAGTGTAACACTTTAGATCATGCGGTCACCGAATCAGGTAAACTAGTTATAATCTATCAGTTCTCTTTTGATTACTCTGTATTTGTTGATGTTTCAGATGACAAATGCCGTCAGCTCCAAGAGAACTAGCTGGACTGCAGTTAAATAAAAGAAACTGATCCGTCTCACTCCGATTGTGCTTTAAGAACATGTGGACCTACTTTATCACACAGTCATATCATGGGTTGATTTAAAGGAATTTTAGTTGAGAAACAGAGGTTTAGAAAAAATAAAATTTTCCAATTTTTATTAAACAATAATGAAATTATTTTTGTGAATGCTGTAAATTTATTAAATTCTGTTAAACATTTACTAAAGTCCTCTTCAATGTTGTGTATACAAATGAATTGAGCAAAGTGAGATTATAATTTAAAAATCAATAAATCGAGTAAACTCTTCAAAGTACCTGAATTTAAAATATTTGCAATTTATTATGTGTGTTGGCAGAATCACACAATAAATTAAATAACTTTCTTGGCATATCTTGTGTATGGGTAGTAAAATGCGCTGTATTTATGAATAAATACTAATAGGGTGGATGAAGACAATAGCAGACCCAGAGTGTTTTATAGCGATAAGGGAAAGTGGGGGAGGAGGGTGTGTACTGCAGGAAAACTAATAGATATAATATGGTATATAGTTCCTCTTTGGCATTTAATATAACATTTTTTTCCCGTTATCATATGACATGTTGTAGATTATTTATTGCAAATGTCAGATTTGAGCCTTAGTGTTTACATAAACAATTCTTGTTAAGTAGGTGTATATTGAATGTATGAACAAGATAATATAAACAAATAATATGCTTATCTTATATTAGAAAAGTGCCCGTGGTAACTGTACAATTTATTGCATGGCTACCTCAGGCAACGTTTTGCATCAACCAAACAGGGGGAAAAAAATCTACATTTTATTGCTTATGACCCCAATTATAATTAGTTAAAAAAAAATAGTTAAATTGTGAAATTCAGGCTTTGAGGTGCACATGGGCTACCGATACTGATTTTAAAATTTAAGATTATGCATGTGGCAGATATCATGCAATGTTCATGACAGATAATCTCCTTTTTATTTTAGTAATATAAATAACTAAGAGTTTAAGATGTAAAGTTAAGAAAATACGTAGGTATAGGTCGACCTATAAATGCCAGAAGCTAAGACAGGGTGGCTACAAAACATATTTTACAAAATTCCCTGACCTTTCCAGGCAACATTTTTCAATTTTCCCTGACTACTTTTTTCCAGTTTTAATGGTGAAGACTTTTTTTTTATTTATAATTGATCACATATTAAAAAAAGTTTGTATCTACTTAACATAAATGGTTTTATCAGTTATTTAAAAAAATTAAAATGTTATTTTATTTAGTATTATTAACTTTTGTTTTAGTGTTTAATTGTGAAATTAATGGGATATTTTAGACATATTTTTTAATTCCCTAACTTTTTATTTTTCGTTAAATTCTCTGACATTTCCCTGGCATCCAAAAATTCCCAGACTTTTCCAGGTTTTCCCTGTCTAGCTACCATGTAAGACAATTTACAAATATTAAAATGCTTATAATTTATTTAGAGTAAATTTTTGGCAATTTAGAATGTTTGTGCTATAAATGATTTTTTTTATGTTCAGTAGGCAAGGAGTTAGAGTAAAAGATCAATACTGTGATAAATATATAAGTTACTCTAAATTTCACATTAAGTTTATATGATTTGTTTTTATTCTATAACAAAGATTAGCTATAATCATTTTAAATGTATTCTACTTCTTCAACTGCTCCATAGTAGGCCTATGGTCAAGAGCAGTAAAGCACTAGGCTATGCTTCCCTGCATTAACTATCATTACCAATGCCCATGGCACAAATAGTTTGTCATTGATGGGTTTTACTTTATTTTATTGCTTACTTGACAAAGAGACTTAACCCACTACTCACCTATTTCTTTAAAGGGAGATGGAAATCCTAGACATTACTCAACCATCAGTTATAAAAATATATATATATATATATTTTTTTAAGGGGCAAAATAATATAAAACTACAATGATTCATAATAACACTCCTAAGCCTCTGGCTACACTAAGAAAATCTGCTCTACTTTGATAACAACCGCCAATCTTTCTGTGACCAGTATATGCTGCACGGCCATGAAGCACACGCCAATTGTCTATGAACATGACTGTACCGGGGTTGAGTTTGATCCACCATTCTCCTTCAGAGTCCTTTATCACTTGCGCCAGGTTTTGTAAGTCTGCATAAATGTCCGCAACATGTTCCTGTGGAATTGTACTAAATGAAGAGCGATCATAAAGATTGAACCTGATTTGTTGTAACTCCTTGGTGATTGGGTGATGATTTAGAACATAACCTACATTGGAGTAATGTTTGCCTGGTTCAAAGTATTCGGCTTCTAAAGGTGTAGAACTCAAACGTTTATAACTATCAGGATGAAGATTCAATAAGTCTTTGGCAGCTCTAAAGCCATCGACCAATAGTGTTTCACCCCCTTCACCATCATGATGTAGACAATGGAATACTTGTAAGCCCGGGGCCTCACTGAAGTACGTCCCGTCTGTATGGGCACCGAGTGAATTGCTTGTGTATGCTGTGTCATAATGATCCATGGAGTTGCTGCTGAATTCCCACATGTCACCAAAAAATGTCCGTTGTACATCAGCAACTTGTTGTACGACTCTCTCAGTGGCACTCAATGTCGGTGGAACATTTTGAACAAATCCCACACCAAATTTGATGATCGATGAGATCAGTTTTTGCAATTCATCCTTGTTGTTCATAAAACTTGATAAGGGTATGTGTGCAATTTGTAATGTGTTCACTAATCGTTTGTTCCAAAGAACATATTTCCTCTTTGAGTTATTGAGATAGTTATCAAAGTTATTATTCCATAACCAATCAATGTTGAAGACAGATAAATGTTCATCATCCCAAACTATTCTCAATTCATTTTGCTCAATAGAACAGGTTTTTGGCTGAATGTCTAGTGAAATATCCAATATATCTAAGTTTCTCTGTTTGGTTATCAAGTTGTAACATCTATCACAATGGCAGTGGTCACGGAGCCAAACATAATTCAGGATTAAGGGTTGTTGCATAGAAGGTTTTGATATTTCCAAAAAGGAATTGTGCTTTTTTATACTCTCTGTCTTTAAATTCGAGTTGAAATGTCGTAGAAAATTATTTATGTGAGTTACTTTATAACATTTATAAAAAAAAGGAAATATTTTCCGAATTAAGGTTGTTGAAGGTGTTGTACAAAACCAATTTAGAAAAATGTTATTTGATAAAATCATAATTGTAAGAATGTTGTCATGGTATCAATATATGAGGTGGTTATAACCTAAAAAATATTGTGCACGTATTAAAATAATGAATTAGACATTTACATCACCAGAAATAAAATTAGATTTAAATGAATTGCAATGCAATTTTGAATTAAATCAATTATTGTATGTTATTCATTGGGTAATTTTTAAATTTCTCAACAACAACCACGAATGTTAAGAGAGAGCATATTTTTAAGTCAACATAAAACTGGAGAATAGAATACAGCTGATAACTAGGGATGGGTTGTGAAATCACAACCTGCTCCTTTGTCACTGCTCCTCTGACGTCACAGTCACAGTCTGCTCCTGACAGAC
>CABEEJ010000706.1:182469-229772 GCA_901482245.1 Timema douglasi | reverse complement strand
TGCAAACCAGTTGCACAATAATCTGATGAGCAACCGGTTTGAAACTCGCGTTGCAAAACAGTCGACCCGTGTGCGGAGGGCCTAAGAGACGCAAAAATAAAAGAAATAAATGAACAACACAATTCGGTGAATTTTATTACAGAAGTTATCTATAAGGCTATTCTTTATTTACTTTATACCTTTACTTCCATTAGTTAGGTACTTATTTTAATTAATACACTCGCTTCAAAATGGTTATCGTATAATACTTACGAAATTAATTATAACTATACTTTTTGTATTAGGCCTACTTAGATACTGACTCTTTCAAAAATTATCTTGTGAAAATCTGTTTTACTACTAACATAACCTCCTTCAAATCAGTCCACAAAAAAATTAAAACAAAGTTCACTTCCATCTTTAAAAATTGAACTGAACTGAAAGGAGTGAAAACGTGTTCGTTTCGCCTCGGAGAGAACAGGCTGTTCCTTCAGTACCCTACATACTCTAACATGGGAGTGGAACTGTTACAAAAAGTCGAAGCGAACAAAACTATAGTACGTTAAATATACTGGTTGTTTTGTAGTGTTGTAGAGTTGTGTTGTGTTGTGTTGGATAATTTGGCTAGTTTGTCATGTGCAGTTAAAATAAGTCACCAAAAATCTGTAAGTGGCCTACGATAATTCGGGCTGATAGTTGGAGTTTGAAAAAAGTTTCTAAGATCATTGGTAGGAGGCAGTACAACGGACTCAAGGGTGTTTAAAGGATATTTTCAGTTCGAATAGTCTGTTGCAGTCTTTGATATCAAGTGCGTGTTAAGTGTACAGTCATCAAGTCTGCATCAGGTCAAGTGTACTTGACTAGTTGGATACAGCCTGAATAAATACGTTTGCCCACATTTAGATAAAAGCACCAATGGAAGTGAAAGAATACTAGTAAATTGGGTATTCTTCTTCTCAGAAACAAAACAGGGTCAGCTAAGACTAAAACTAAGACATAACAATAATTTAGAAAATATTCGCACAAATCACCTATTTCGCAGTGTAACGTTCCACCATAATCTTAGGCCTAAGTATTTCCTGAAAATCTTGAATTTCGGAGGAAGTGTAAATGTCCAACCACATGATCAATCATGTGTTCCTCAATAAACCGCTAAAGGTCTAATCCCCTTCAGAATCCTTTTAACTTTGCCCGATCTAAACCCTATTAAGTTAATACATATGTTCCAGTTGGCTGATCATTAAAGTATTTATTGTTATTCACTATATTATGCACATACGGCGACATATTATTCCAACTTTATAAACGAAAAAATACTTTTTAGCAGTCAATCCAAACTAAAAAGTTTTCCAAATAGCCCAATCAAATAATATATCTTCATAACTTCCAAATAAAAAAAAGCCTCATATATATATAAAATCCTAAAAATATATGTTAAATAATTGTTATATTTATAATTAAACGGCCCTAACCAAATCCAACCTAACTTTACAACTTCATGAAAATTTGAATTAAATAAATAGGACTTCTAATTAGTTTCATGCTAAGTTGTTATGCTTGTATATAGGGGCAAGCAATAGTACCTAACCAAGATTCCGTGAATATTTAAAAGGGTTTTTTTAATCATCTTCAGAAATGATTATTTAATTTCCCAATTAGAATATTTTAATGGCTGCCATCTTTTTGTGATAGATATATAACTAATTTATGAAGCCGCACGTTTTTTTTTTAATTCCACTATTTTAAAATATTGTGTAGGCGTTTTCTATCCAAAATGTACTATAAATATATTTATTGTGAAACGTTTTTTTAGCCTAATTTCTTTTATATACAGCACAAAGAGGGGAGGATAACATTAGAATGGACCTGAAAGAAATAGGGTGTAGTGAGGGGGACGGGATAGAACTAGCTTAGTATAGGGATAGGTGGTGGTCTTATGTGAATATGGCAATGAGCTCTTGAGTTCCCACTGCAATATAGTAGGTCTATTTAATTTATCAGCTTGCACCTTGTCTGTAGATTAATCTCTTTTTAATATTTTGATTGGACAAAGTATTTTGACTATCTAATTGGTTGGCATGGTCACATGATTATGGATATAGACTCTTTGGCCGCAAATATAATGTCCTAAGTACTGCGGACTATGGACCTATGAAAAAAAAAGTCCGTGTTGGGGCTTTAAGCCTTCTCACAAGATTTGAATTTTTAAATCGCTGTTTACATTAATTAAAAACATGAAGCAATTATCACATCAATACAAGTAATGTGCACCAAATTCTTTCAAAATCGTCACATTATGTTTGATAATATATTTTAATGTGATTTCAACAAGGCTTGGAGACCAAAACATAACAATTGAGAGTTAGAAAAACAATATCGATAGTTAACTTAGGCCAATGTTAAATGGGTACACATATTTATGGTAGGCTAAAAAGCTAGGGTCTATTTTGTTGAGCTATTGGTAAGTTGGTTTTTCCTATTTATTTCATGGAAATAATAGGCCAACATAGTTGGTAGGCCCATATAATTTATTATAATGATATTTTATTAAATAGACTTAGTTTAGGTTTAAAGTGCGCTTACTAATGAATAAAATTTTTAATTATTGGCCATTTAATAAATTAACTACTCTAGTATGGGATAGAATTTTATTAAATAAAAATAATAATTGATAATAGTACATATAGCCCTATAATCCAAAGACGTTATAGTATACACATTTTTATTACAACCGAACTGATTGAAACCGCCACAACCAAGTTTAAAAGAAAACCATGTCTTAAATCTACGCTAAATAAATTACTATTGAAAATAATTATTTTGATAAAAATATAGCTTTCAAACCTTCAATAATTACTTATATAATTTTTATGGTTCCTACCTATGTAAACTCAACTGCACCTTTCATGTGTTAGTAAATTTACAATAAGATTTACCAAATAAACAAGTTTAGTTACATTCGAGACGATGATGTAATCACAATGAGTCAACATAATAGGCCTAACGCAAACTAGGCGAGCCAACACAAAGTTAATCATTATTTTAAATATGTCAAAATAGTGAGTTTTGTTTTAACTTTAGTCCATATAGGCCTAATAATGATTATTCTAAACTATCGGACTAGATTATATGAGTATTTTTCAGTTAGACATCTGCTTGAGTTTTTAGTAAACATGTAATGATATTGGTTTGTATTATGTAAAAAGTCATGGATGAAGGTAATTATTCTTTAAGGTAATATATGTAGAATATCCTTTTATGATTCATCCATGAAGAAACACGCGCATTTAAGAAATAATGGGAAAAGGATTTCACCACTAGAATATATTTTTATACAATATTTCCTGTTAAATGAACGACTACGCAGTATTTGGCAAAGACGCCAATTCCCTATACCAATAAGAAGCTAGCCTTCACAACACCTGTCGCCAGGACTCTTTCTATTAGTTAGTTTTACACTGGTGGCAAGGGAAGCAAGAGGCAAGGGGTATGTCATTTATATAAACTTCTTGTGCGTATGTTTAAAGCAGCCAAGCCAAACATCCACACCAGGGATCCATCCACAGGCACAAGTCAGTCAGAGCCACACACTGGCAGTCACAGTCTAACACAGAATACAATAATTTACGTTATTATCACAAGTGTGTATTAATATAAAGCATTTAATTGGAGTTTGTATAAGTGATTAACAGATGTATTTTAAGTAAACCGTGTGTGAATAGACAGCCATAAACAGTTATCTTTCTTACATTTATTAATTATACCGTTCTAATTAGTTCTCGACCACGGAGCTATAGACAGCTGGTTAAACGGTATATTATCCGTTCAGTGATGATAGGCGCTCTAACATAGAGCTATAGACAACCTAAACATCATCACAGCATTATTATATATGGAAAAAAATCGTTAGTGTTTCAATTGACGCCCAATGCGGGGCGAGTAATTCAATAGTGTTACAATTGGCGCCCAACATGGGGCGATAATTCAATAGTTTTACAAACACAATGAAATGTAAAAATATATTAGTATCACAAATAAAGTTATTTATATTTCCAATACTCACTGTCCTCTTGCCCACATAGGTTCACAAGAAAGTGACACATCATCATATATATTTACATTCTAATATTAATTTGAGCTAGTTCTTGGGAAGGTTTGATTAACTTAGGTGTAATTTTTTAAATTTTTTAAATTTACTAAATCTTGGTGTCATCTGATTTACGTATTATTGTGAACGCATATTAAAGTGAATAAAATATCTAAATATTTCACCATAAAAAACAAAGATCCTAAAATAGGTTGACTATTTAGCGTCCTATCACTACAATTTTCAACAAATATTTACTGTAAATATTCTGCTAGCTGTCGGTTGCACCCATATTATTGTATATAGCCTCTAGGTTGTATTCTATAGGGTCTAGGGGGGCTATCTAGGCATTTTATTAGATTAATAAAAACCTTTACTATTAAGTTTAATCCAGTAGGCTACTGCATTACAGTAATATATTATTCAAGTAGAATATCTATTTTTCCAATTGGTTTAATTATATTTCAACATTCTATTCCAGTTCATTCAGAAGCAAAGGAAAACTTGGATCCCATTAGGTCCGATGCCATAGCTCAGTAGGTAGCGTGTCTGCCTCATCAGCTAAGTGTCTTGGGTTAGATTACCGGCATGGCCGATAAATGTATCATTGGTGGAGTGTAGTTACACCCTTTCATAGAGACTAAATTAACGGCCGAGGACTGGGTGGCGTGACTTATATTTAGATGGTTTAGAAGTCGTGTGCTGATATAATCAGATGATTCAGAAAGTCATCATCATCAACTTTTTCCAGCATGTGGCTGGGTCCTTTTAGTAAAATACCTCTATCTTCCTCTATCTCTCCACCATTCTATATATGGGATAGTGATGCGCAATACAAGGTGCCTACCTAGTAGCCTCTACTACTCAATTTTGTCCTCACCGCTAAGTGGTGTACCTCGGGGCCTGAGCAGCTTGGTGGAGGTTGGGTAGAACCCCAGCGGAATCCAGGTCAAGTGCAGACGAGTGACAGGAGGCTGGCCAGGGCCTAAACCAACAAACTTGGAACAGGGTATGGCCAGCTGGCTTCCAGGTTGATGGGCTGAGAGTCTTAGGGTTGGGGACGAAGAGCTGAGTCATTGTCAGCACCGGTAGCCTCAGTGAGTGAAGGCTACCACCACAATAAGATTTACCTGTGAACCTGTAGGTGGCAGCCCCGTTACCCAGGTGTAGGCCACGACAGGCCTAGTAGGTCGGTGGCAGAAGAAAAAAAACAAAACCGAGGTTCAGAAAGTTCAAATTAAATACTCTAAATAAAATTAAAAAAATAAATAAAACCCATTCATAAGAAATAACAAGGTGTTGATCTAGACTGATCATGTAGTTCTCTTGAAGGTTGTCAGAGTGTTTTTATGCTATTATTGTCCATAATAGTTTCCTTTACACCTTACACCTAGCAATATTATGCAATAAGGTGTCTAGAATAACTGTGACTTTACAGGTTAGCAAATCAGTCGATCAACATTTATTTAAATTCAATGACTTTTGACAGCCTGAGTGGGCTACTGACCTACATAAGCATAGTGT
Organism: Timema douglasi; assembly: GCA_901482245.1. Taxonomy (NCBI): domain Eukaryota; kingdom Metazoa; phylum Arthropoda; class Insecta; order Phasmatodea; family Timematidae; genus Timema; species Timema douglasi. The sequence goes on along the minus strand of CABEEJ010000706.1, from coordinate 224,182 downwards.
TTTACTGGTTCTATGTAAGGCAAAGAAGAAAAGCAAATATATGTATTAACTAGGTCTGATAGTTTTGTGACTACACATATAAACTATCCTAATTAAGTTAAAGGAAATAAAAAAGGCTACACAGAATTTTTTAGATTTCTCACACTATCTGAATGTACTAGATTGGGGAGAGGTGACATGTATTTGAGGTTTAAATCTCTGCCATATAAACTGAAGGCAAATGGGGGAAAGCACTTTCACTGTGCTCTCCCATCCTCTATAATCTAAATTAGGGCCATTAAATCAGTGGCCCGCCAAGCTTTGCGGATTATGTTTAAATGATTTGACATGATTTACTTTTTCATATTTGTTGGTATTATTCTAACCTTTATTTGATGCCACTAGCAGAGTAGTTCATATTAATATATTGAAACATAGATTTGCATTTGCATGATTTAATGATTTTTTGACTTATTAAATTTTTAATATTTTTTTAGATCTAATTTAATCCACTTGTATTTTTTTCAGATCTAACTTTCAATAGCTAAATCTTGAATAGAAGAAACCAGCCTTTGTATCTTACTGGGCTTAGCAATTGAATTTATAGTGTCTCTTCAAAATAGTCTATAACGCAATTAAGGTTGTACATAATTACATAACACTCTGTGTGTGAGACACTGCCGTAGCAAAAGACTTATTTCGGGGGGGTGGGGGTGGCAGTGGGGGGCGGTTCTTCATGGTAAGGAGCTTGAAGGTGAACATTAATAGTAAGGAATTTAACTTTCATTTTATGGACACACTGAAAAGTTAATTATTTTAGTGGGGGTTGAGGGTTCAACCCCCCTCCCCCTTATGGATAGCCCTGGTGAGTGGGGTACTTACAAAGTCTACACTCAGCGCTCAATCTCCAACAAAATTACATCACAAGAAGCCGGACACGCTCCAGAGTCAAGAGCTGGGATCTTAAATGAAAGCTTATTTTTATTTATCACTAATGAGGTCTAGGTATTAATTTTAAAAACAAAAATAGTCTCATGTCAGGCAGTCTATGAAGCCTGAATTAATGTTTGAATCCAAAATAGGTGCTCAGAGTGTTCAACTTTGTACTTATTTTAGTTTTAAGTATTTTATTACTCTTTCACCATTTTGAGTGACTAGATGCATATAGTTACTCTTTCTCCATTCTGAATTATGTATAATTGTATCAATTGAGCCCATTTAGTGAATAAATACAATATGATAGAGAAAACTTGCTTTAGTATTATTTTCACTCTTCATTAAACGTTAAAATACAGTATCTAGAGGAATTGTAGTCGCTACCTCAAAATAGTTACATATTACACTTTATACCGGCTTGAAGGCAGAAACAAGAGCTCCGATACCTATAACATTGCAAAATAATCAAAACGTGGAGGGCACATACTACATCAGAATGGTTACATATTACATTATTTTATGTTTTCAAGGGGGAAAGTTTAGGAGGTGCGAGAAAAGTCAAGCGTTTTTTAGTTTTTATATTAAACTTTTTTTACCCAAATAAATAAAATATTGCTTCAGTAGAAACATGGATTTAAAACCTTTTCACATAGTGATATCAACAGATGTTGTTGAATATCTGTAGCGAAAATGAAGGCATGATCTCACATACATTTAAGTTCATTTAAAAAGTTTATTAGATAACGTTGTTATTATATTGAGATATATTAAGGCCATCATAGAAATGTTACCATAACTTCTTTAGCCTATGAGAAAGTAAAAAGGCTCATATTTTTAATCAATATAATTCTAAATAATATTAAATACAGTAAAAGTAAATAGTTTAAAAACAAATATAGGTCTGTATTTATTTATATAGATTTACTATTACTAGCTAATGTTCATCCATATTTTCGGGTTCGGATCATACGTTAATTTGTTTTTGAACACAATAATATGAGCTATTTATTCAATGTGAACAGTTAGTAAGACGAGGTGCTTAGAAGATATAAAAACATTTTAAATTAATTATTTAAAAAATTAATATTCAATCATGTGCCCACCATGCGCAACGAATACATTTTAAAAATGGGTTTGAATCAATAAGTATTTTCCTGCTCCTACTGCCAACTTTAGGCCTAAACCTAAACTACAATACCTACTCCCTTTCAAAAGGGGTGGGGGTTGAGATAAGCAAAGAGGGAGGAAAGGAACAATAAGAGCACTGGTCTCACAACCCACCTCTCGTGCGTGTGCATACGTGTACACACACACACACACACACACACATCTCAGCCCATGAATGTTTAAAAAGTACACAAGGTGTTTGTGGATATCTGTTTGACTATTCTAGTGCCTCAAATATCGATACTTAAATTGTATGCCCACCACTCTAAGGTGAATACATTGATTCATATTTCTGATTTAAAATAGTGGGAAGATAATTTTAAAGCTTCAAAATATTGGAATAAATGGTTTGTCTCGTCACTTCTAAAACGATCGTGGCAACGCTGTAAAGGGAAGATCCTTTTAAATTGCTAACCGGTATAAGGAGTTCCCGGTATTACTACAAGTAAAGTTACACAAAGTTAACCAAACTTTAATTTTATAAATAAGCTTTTAAAGCTAAGTATTTAACTAATAAATTATAAATAAGTAGCTAAAACAAGGAGAAAAAACATTATCTAGCCTTGTGATTTCTTCTTTTTCCAACATTAATACATATATCCATATTAATCATGTAAATGTAATTTCATTTAAGATAAAAAATAGAACACCAAATAAAACTTCTATATAAGGAAAATAGAATTAAAAATAGTTCTTCTTTATATACTAAAATCCAATTTTGAATATTTAACTTAATTAAGTTATTATAAGCGAAATAGGATGAGGCTGAAAATGTCATAGTTTTCATTGTATAGTTTAATTAGTATGATTATTAAAAGTTATACAGAGTCTTCTTTCTAAATAATATAAATCTCTTTACATTGGTGAAAACTGAATTCAAATCTATTGAAAGGTTTTGTCACGATATTTTATTTTGTAATACCATGGTTTTATGGTTGAACGAGTGTTGACCGGCCCCTTAACTTGCAAAATGTGGTAGGCCCTTTCGTTCTCGATCATATAAAATTTTCGTGTTAAGATATAATCAATTGGTTCAGAAAGTGCATATTAAATACCATAAATTAATTTATTAAGGGTTGATTTTAGACCTTTATTAAGTTGTTGGGATTACTAAATATATTTCCGGCCTTTGGTGCAAATTAATAGTCTGATTTGATCCTTGGGATGAAAAACGTTCGACAATCCTTGTATAGATAATCAAAACCAACCCAAGAAAGGAGGCTAATAAAGTAAGCCAATATTTTACCCCTTCTAAATTTCACTTTTAATCGTGTTTTCAAGCAGAAAGTTGGTTAAACCTGGTAGATTTCCCAAAAATTAAAGTTTTTTTTTGGAGAAAGTAACACATTCCTCTCAATGTGAAAGTCTTTACACAGCGAACGGGCCACGTCAGATTATCAACATGGAAATTGAACCAAGGAGGATTGAAAATCATCGTGTAACCTAATTCTTTATGGTTTCAATCGTTCTAACAAATTACCATAATTTTTTGGCTCTTGATTATTTACTAAGGCACTGGTCAAAAAACATTTGGTAAAGGGGATATTTTTGAAACTTCAAACTGTTTTGACTTATATTACTTGTTATATTTACACTTGCGATGCCCAAAAAAAACACATTTTAACATTATATTTCGTGAATAAGTATTCCTTTTCCCAACTAGAATGAACGATACGTGTGTTTGATTTGTACCCATTACTGTTCGATTAATAAGAAATAACTTAATCTCGTTCATTAAAAGTTTGAGAAACAAACTATTTGTAAATGAACACAAATCAGCCACGGCCTATAAACGCGATAATTGTGCTTGTGGGTATAATTACAGTGTGGCCAACTTACCTCGTATTCTAAATTAGTGGTGTAAATTGCCATATCACAAAATAACACAATACAAATAAACACCTAGTATATCCACCGGTAGCTTACAATGTTTGATTTGTTGCCCCCTGTTCTATGGTGATATGAAAAGGAGGGTTATTGGTCAATCTTTTGTGTATATTCAACTTTATATTTTTCATTTATTTGGAGTATTCAACCTGCACTTTCTGAAACTACTGATCATATAAGAAAACAAGAATTTTTATAAGGGAGAGCGAAAGGGCTTAACAATTTTACCAGGAATGGTATTTTCAGTTTCGTTCAAGTGTTCTTTTACATGTCACAATCGACATGAACTAACGGCTTTACTTCACCTTCCAAGTAAGTTGTGCCGTGGAATATTTTGCTCAAGTAAAATAAGTCAACCTCATCTAGGATCAAACCAACGAGCATCGATTTCTGAAGCGAGCTCTTTACCACAAGCCCACCAAGTCCAACTTATAACTTAGAGATATAACCTATGAGAACATAATGAAGAGGGTAAATTTTAAGGAATTTTATTCATATTACTCTCGAGATAGTAAGAAAACCACCTTTTTACCAGAAGGATAAAAAATATACTCTGCATACAAACCAACTGCTAAGCGTGCACTTTCTCATTCCAGAAATAACCCATTCTAATAACATCAAAATAAACTCCAATTGTGTATGGAATAAGTTGATGTGTCAACGAACCTCCACACTGTGAAGGTGCCTGTACTGCTGCATTTTTTGATCCAAGCGAAATGTATTCGTATATGTAATACTGCGACGCGGAGGTGTGCAACCACATTTGGGAGAACGTTGTACCCTGTTTAACCACATAAGGAGCTCTGCGGCTAGGCTCTAAGAGTAAAGACGTTGATGCCGGTTGATGGAAAGGACCGAGGGGGGTGGCTACTTCACTGGGTCGTAATACGCGAATCACGTGCATGAAAAGCTGTCAGAAAGGATATGCGGCTTGTCATATCTCCTAGACATGACATGGTGTTCTGAGTAGGTTCTGCCTGCCTGCTTACCAGAACAACAACCACAGATGACGTCGTCTCTCAGTTTCCTTTCTAAAACATAGCCTGTTAACCCCTTTACATTCGCAAAGCTTCTCATTCTGGTATTTGGTTGGTTGACGTAACACTCGTCTTTTAAGAGAGAGGGAAATTGGGGAGGGTTAATCTGGTCTAACATAACGTGAAGGGTCTTAGCCCACGCATATTTAATAATTCTAAGGTAAAGGTGAGAGAGGAGTGAATGACCTTTAAAGGTCAAGTATTGATTATAACTTTTTTTAATACCAATACTAGACCCATTTTTGTTCAGGTTTTTTAAAGTTTAAGGAGCTTTAAGGTTACATCACTAGTTTTTAAACTAATGTCCTTTTATTTTAATATTGTTTCGCCAATAGGTTGTGATACAGCATATAAAGGTAATTTTTAATAACAGTATTTTTCATGTTTCTTTAATTCTTTGGTTTGATGTGATTATATTACAACAGGGCTTTACATCTTTCCATTAAGCTAACGTGGTGCCGTCTCTCCTAATTTGAATTTCTTAAACAACAACTACGTTAAACGAGTATTGAATTTATGAAAAACCAAATATTCTTAGATTTAATAAAAAAATTACCTAAAATAAAATTGTTTCAATAAGTTGTTGTAATTATTAATTTTATATCTGGAAAATACTTTAAGCTATCACATAAAATAAACATTTAAATTTGTTTATTCAATTATTTTAAGGGATTATTATTGATATTTAGCATATGATATATCCAATAATAATAAAGTTAAAACGAAAATAAAATAACGATAGCTTTTACCCTAACAGATCGTTTGAGGATACTAAAGGCTATAATATCCATAGTTAGATGATCAACCTTATAAAATAATTATACTAGAATTTATATACTAAATATTAATTTTATTCATTTAAATTTAATGCTACAAATAATCCAATTGTAATAATAAAATATCTAAAGCGTCAGTATCGCAAGAGATTGGATTGCAAGTGGTGGGTATGTAAAGGCTCGATTCTCGACTGTCTGCAGTGAGATGATTTTCCAAATGTAATACATTACTAGTATTTTTATTTACATTCTCCACGATAATACGGGTTCATTTCCTTCTTTACGCAACCATAATAATACATGCTCATAAATAAATATATTTTTTTATTTAACGTGAAATTATATATATTATGTAGGTTTACTTTTATCATTCCAACTTTTTTTACGTGTTTAAACTTTGGAAACACTAGAGAGGGAGTATTTCTCCGGCCACAAAAAAATAAACAGTGATTGTTTAGCTCTTCTTGAGAGAAATTGTTCTCATATGTACTAAATGGTTATAACTCTTCAATATATCAACAGGGAACTAATATAGCAGGTGTCCCCACAATGTGGCTCGTGAGCCACGTGCGTATTGCGAACACCCATCATATGTACTAAATGGTTATAACTCTTCAATATATCAACAGGGAACTAATATAGCAGGTGTCCCCACAATGTGGCTCGTGAGCCACGTGCGGATTGCGAACACCCATCATGCGGCTCTTTCCACAATGAAAAATAATATATATACAAAAAATTGAAAACGTTTCTCAACACACAAGTTTTGTACTTATTAATATCATAAAATATATTTTTAAACAATTTAGTAAAAAAAACATAAATTATTACTGGTTTGAACGTATTTTTAAAAATAATTTGTCATATTTTGCTGATTTAAGTGTGACAATAAATTTGACATATCGAAAAAGGACAAAAACAGGCCAGTAAGATTAATAACTGTGATGGAACAATTTTTATTTGACACCCACTCGATTATAATATAAACAAACACATTTAATTTTGCAAAGTAAAAATAAAATAAAGTTTAGGCCTTGTTTTCAAATTACGTTATCACAAACAATAAATCTCTTAATTAATTTACTCGTCAAGGACTTTCTAGTGTTCATCTTAGTAGTAGGCTGCTTAAAAGAAGGTTTATCTGTTAAAGTAGCTCTCACTAGTTGCTTTAAATGAACTTCTATCAAATGTTTTATATATATATTTGGAGTTAATAAATTTAAGTGAAGAATATATTGCTTTCTATTAATAGTTTGTACCTAAAATAAAGCGCATCCTCTTAAAACATTTCTTTACTTAGGGATATTTTTGTTCCGGGACATGCATCACAAACTCAGTAATAGAAACACTTTGTTTTACTTGTCCAAGTCCTTTATCCTCTCCAAATCTACAGTTGCTGAATCAACCACAGTTTACTTTGAAATAGGACAACCACTTTCCGTCACGTCAGCAAGAAAAGGATTCCCCAAAAAGGCAAATGATGCCTCAAGTGCTCGAAGGTTTTCAGAATTGAACATTGAGTTCTTTTAATTTTCAAATATAAGCTTCAGTTAACAGTTCTACAGCAGAAAAATTTGTAAAAAATTTTTTCAGACAAGGAAAGTGATTTAAAATGTTAGATTCCAAGTCTATCTGAAAAAGTTGCAATTTGTTGTGGAAGCTGAACACCGTTCGTGCTAGAGCCAATATTAGTTTTCCTTTGTCTTGCAGTGATATATTATTTGGCTGTAAATCCTGAATAACACCTGTAAAAATGGTCATGTCTAGCAACCACTGAGTGACCTAAAGTTGAGGGAATGAAGGAAGTATTTCTCCTTCTCTTGAAGAAATTGTTTTATTGGATGCAACAACAGCAAAAACTATTTTAGTACACTGGCTAATGAGAGCCACCTTACCAAGCAAAGCCACGACAAGTCATTAGGAAACTCGTCACTGTCGAGTTAATCTACAAAAGCTTTGAATTGCATGTTTTTTTTGTTTTTTTTTTCATTTGAACGATTATATTTTACCCTTTTCAAGACAACGTTCCCATGGTCTCAAATGTAAGATACCTTGGCTGCTAGATATGTAAAGGGAGGAACCAGAAATACATCAGTCTATAAAAAAAAATCCCATAAACCCTTTTGTTCTTTCTCTCTTAGCTAGAGCACCTTAGGTTGCAATACTGACAATCTTTACACTCGATATTGGGGCTTTCTTAAGTGCATCATCGAGATCGTATTTAACATCAGAGCCACAAGCTGTGTTCTTTAATGCTATCAAGTCTAATAACTCTTCTTTCACATCCAGGTTGTGTGATACAAAGTGGACAAATAAAGCTAATTGTTTTTTCTTCTGAATATCTGTAGATTCATCAAAAGTCTAACACAATGCAGCGCATTTAATCAAATTACGTTGTAAATTTATTTACAATATCAACACTGAGAGAAGAAATTATACTTTTAATTGTATGCTTGGAGACGTGCATTGGTTCAATCTTTTTTACAGTTTTTAACATCTTGATCTAAAATAAACTATTGTGCAATACTTTTCCTGACAAATTCTCCTTAAGTGTATAAAAGCTTTGCCCGTAAAACATTAAATGCTAAAATAACACACATTCTTGGTTGTAGCATCTGCCATCTTAGTGAATATGGACATTAGTCTACTCTGACTATGAAGTTTTACTTTTAAAGATAAGGATTTATTTCGCCTTAGAACGAAAAAAGCATGGAATTCTTTGCTGAAAATACTTTCACACGTGTCAAAATGATGCTTAAGATTACTGACTTTGAACTGCGCCAGTGTTATTTCACATCAGGCACAAATTGGCTATGTCTTTCAACAAAATCAAATCACCCTTTCCACTTTGTCTTAAGGCCTCAATACCCATCTTGATATTTACGTTTTTAACCGATATAACACAACTTGAAAATAAATAAATTAGTAAACAAATTGTCAAATGTACTCATAAGCAAAAACAGGTTGACTGGCCGGTAGTGAGCTTGGTCCTTAAATATGAGTAAGAACAATGAACAGCATTTATGTGTGTAAATGTAGTTTGTGTTTGGGCGGGAACAGCCTTTAACAGTGGTGCAGCTCTTCATAATACTACCTAAATTATTGTGGCTCCGAAAGGACATGTAGAAGGCCATCCCTCTAATATAGTATTGTTATATACTTTTAATGATACTTTCTTACCTTCTCTATACTCCTCAAAGAGATAAGTATATTGATCGTCAAAAAAATTCTAGAACGAGATTTTGATAAGAGTCGATGTTTCATGATCCCTTGATCCCGAAAAACTGTTTTTCACGATGCCGCCTGTCTGTCTGTGTGTCTGTATCTCAGTCTAGAGCCGAAACAATTTTACTGATAAACCTAAAACTTTATATCTAGGGTTTCCAAAAGATTCCACAGAGGATTTTTAGGAATCAAATATCCAACCATGAGATTAAATGTGGTTTACTAAAGGTAAAATATAGAAAATATATATTTTATTTAAATTTGCTTTAACGATTTTGATTAAATTTTGTATCTGGGCATTACATACCATTAAAAACCAAATAGTAACAATCATTATCGAATGAAAACTACTTTGAGGGTAATTTCGAAAGGGGAATTTTCCAAATTTTTATTATATTCCCAAATATTTTAGATTCAAAATAAATTAATATAAACCAATAAAAATCCTTAATTGAAATAAATTTTATAAAAACCAATCATTTCTGAGTGATAAGAAAATCTGCATGTTTTTTATTCAGAGCTTTGAAAATAGGAAATTGAATAGTATGTTATTTGGTGGACAAAGATATTCTTCCTCTATGTTTTAGTAAACGTGTATATTATTTCATTTATTCTCTTTGGTGGTGTATTCCTGCAACAATGTAAAGTACAGTCCTTAAACAAATCAGATGAGATTTTAGTAAATGTTTCAATCTATTTAATGTAAAAGGTGAAAGGCATCTCTGGTCACGTGGACCAAGGAATCACTCTTTGTATGGCCTGGTTTACCAGTGACGAGGATTGAACCCACCTACTGACTCACTCATCTCCTTATTTATCCAAACTCTGGGTCTGGAAACTATAAGTTCTGCGTGAATGTTCCTTTCAGGCCTTAGGCAAGAGATAGTATGGTTTTTGCGAAATTCAACCTCTAAAGGGTGAAAAAAGGGTTTGAAAGTTTTTAAGATTCAATCAAGTAGCTTGTGAACCAGTGGACACAAAGATTTGAAATTTAAATGGTGGCTCCCTTCCACCATTGGGTGACCACATTTTTTTAAATGGTTTTTCAAATTTCATCCCATAAGGAAGAGAAAGAGAGAGGCATAAAGAGGCGAGAAATCTCATCTCTTTTGATTTTGAAGAAATCGTTTATCTGGTAATTTGTTGGGTCGTATATTACGAATATGACATTAATTTGTATATGGAACAACAACTCTAAGTGTAATAAAACTGACTTTGGGCAGGTAAGTATAGGAACCACTTCAAATAATTATAAAAGTATGGAAATTTTAAGTTATAACTCAACTGGAGGATTGGAGGTAAAGAGGTAGGAATAAGGAGGGGAAACACTTTTAGATTAGATTAGATAGAAAATTGAAATTTACCAGGATGGCAGAATGATCACATAAAAATAACCAAATAAATGTTATTATTATTATTATTATTATTATTAGCACCACGTCTTACTACCCGTTCGGGTTATACACACTTACGCTAATGTGTAATGGTAGGGTGATTGTGAGATGAAATGAAGGACATACAGTTTAACGTGGAATCCGAACCACTGTGGAGGCCCGGCATTCCTCACATTCACAAGATGTCTTGTCGGAGGGGAAGGAAGGGTTTGGTAATCAGATAAATCTTTGCTGGGACCGGGGATTGAACCCCGGCCGCCAGCATAGAAGTCGGACACCTTACCCCTAGACCGCCAGGTCACCAAATAAGTGTTAAATGTTTATCATTACTAAGTGAGGACTAGTGAAATAAGTGTTTCGAAATGTCACAAATTTAAAGAACATTCTAATTCCCAGTGTAGTATAAGATTTAATTATGTCATCTCCATAAATTCCATCCCAAATAGCTATAGATTTCTGAACATTTTTAAATTTTTAAATGAAAGACCGAAAAATAGGGAGGGAAGGAAGTGATCAATAAATTTACAAAATTAATAGGAAAAAATAAACACCTTTCGATGGAGCATGAAATTGAAATTTTTAGTAAATTTAGATAGAGACCACCCCAAATAACCAGAAGACCACGCAAGTTTAAAATTTAAAAGGGGGCCTATGATATAATTTGGGCTGAACATTCGCCAAACTAATAACAACTACTTATCGGTGTGACAAAATATTTATAATCTAGTTATAAATTAGAGGGACCAATCCAGAACTCCAAGAAAGATGGAAATCTTGGAATTAAAATTGAGGTCAGAGAATTTAGTGGTTGGATGAGGCTCAAATTCAAAAAACATTTAAAAACATAATCAATTAAAATAACTTCTGGGGATATGACTCGGTTGCATAGCTTGGAAAATCATAATGTTCCCTTATTCAACATGTTTCTCTGGCACTATTTATTATTTTATCTATTCTCTTTGTTTAAAATAAAATGCAATTTTTTTCCAACATAATTTTGTAACAATGTATATTACTTTAGTTAACATATTTATCGTTCCTAGACAAATAAATCATTGTCAATGTTCGTTTCTGCATTCTATTTATAAACAAAGTAATACTTTGTTTAAAATATTTTGGTTTATTTAACCCCATAATTTGTTTGAGATTGCCAGAACAATCTCAGATTATCACAGAGAGGAATTATAAAAAGTTTGGAACCTGGATATAGAACTTCCTAATTGGAGACAGTTTTGATGCAGCCTTCCCGTGCGAATTGCATCTCAAACTGCTAGTAATAAGAAAATAGAGAGAGAAAGTCTCTGTGGTGCACCGTAAAATTTCTTTTTTAACGTTTATTATCATTATATTAAATACTTTTCAGCACTGCGTCTTAATACCTATCCGGATTATACGCCCAATTAAATAGTTACTTCTAGATTTTGGCAATTAAAATAACTGGTACGGAGCTATGAAAGGACTTTCTCGCTCTTTTGTTTAAAAATGGAGATATTTACTCAAAACTCGTAATATTTGTGAAGCACTAGCAAACCCAATCATAAATTGCAATATACTTTTGTAAAAAATATTTTGAGTCTCGGTTGTTATAATTTTATTTTTAAAGAATTATTGTCCTCATCTGTATGTTTGGACCTATCATATAGATCAATATTGGGTTCACAAGGGTCAACATTTCATATTAAAATCTCGACTTTCAGTTAACATTTTATTAGGTGTTGCACATATTCATGTCATAGTATTAATATTATATTCCACATTTATACATTTTGACCAATAAAAAAATATGTAAATAATAACTATTATTGAATCTAAAATGGAGATGGATCATTTTGTACAAATATTTTTCCTAATAGGTTAAGTAAAAATAACAAACTTTTTGAGAGACTTACCTATATTTAATTACTCTAAGGCATTGTAGAACTATTTCGTTAAAATTTAAGTACTATCTCTTTAAAATTAAAGCTCACAAAACTATATTAATATAATTGTCAATACATCCAAGACTGTTCATTTCATTAAAATATATTTCAAGAAGAAGGTTTTTATTTTTATTAGTACTACAATTTAGCAATGATAAGTTATTTATTATCTCAAATACTTGTGCAATGGAAATCTAAGCTTCTCTAAAGTACCTTAAAATTCATTTCCATAAGAAAATGAAAATAATCAGTTTATTTATAATCTTAATCAATGCCTAGATACGTATTTTAATCAAAATTGTTAGAGCCGATTTTGAGAAAATCAATATTTTCTCTTTTCGCCATTTATTAAACTAATCTTAATTTTAAGTTTAAAAAGACGCACAAACAAAAAACATTGCAAAGACCACTTTGTAGAGCTCAGGAAGTCATGAGACGTCGACATCGATCTACATTTCAGGTTAGAACTTTCTTACGTTCGAAATACTTCACCTTTAGTGTTCGAAAAATCAAAACATACACACACACACACATATATATATACCTATATATATATATACCTATATATATATATCTATATATACCTATATATATCTATATATACCTATATATATCTATATATACCTATATATATCTATATATACCTATATATATATATATATGTTTGTGTATTTGCGTATAGCTAGAAGATTATTGGTTTTATAAAAGTTTGTTTCAAATAAAATATTTATATTACAAATGAATCTACATATTTTAAAGGATAGGTAATTTCATATATCAAATAGTTTCAGAAAAACGATTTAAAAAAATGAAAATTATGCATCAGACCGGAGCCTTTAAAGTCATTTTGCCTAAATATTGAGAGTAGCCATTATGTTTGGAATATTTATAAATGCTTATAAATTAACTCTAATAAAAATCTTAAGAACCGATTTTGATAAAATTCACCTTTTCTCTTTTTGCCCTTCAATAAACTACTCTTAATTATAGGGTTGGATAGCCATTTCCAAAAACCCTTCGAGTCAACCCTATGAGGACTCTAGATACCAAGTTTTATCCTGACCATTAAAATAATTTAGGCTCTAGTCGGAGGTACAGACAGACAGACGGAAATTCAAAAACAACTTTTTAGGATTTGGGGGGTCATGAAACGTTGAGATTCATCCAAATCTTGAGTTTGATTTTTTTTTATGACCACAATACTTTCTCTACCTCTAAGATAGTGAGAATTTAAAACATACTATAAACCATCCTAAGTCGAAGGTGGCTGCAAAATCTGATATCTCACGATCTTCATTGATCACTCATGTTTAGCTGACATTTCCGCACGTCCATTACAGAATCTAGCTTAAAATATGAGTGAAGATTAAGGTGGGTATAGGACGACTACTGGATAGCCCAATGGTAAGAGTATTGGCGTGCCAAACCAATGGCCTAGGATTGGATTCCCGTGTCCTGGTATAACTGTTATATTCTAAATAATATGGTACTTATATCAAGCTTTAACCGTACCTAGCTATAATATCTTGGTTATTGAACCCATACATAATATAAATGATTAAACATGTTTAATAAATATTTTCAGACATTATTTCATTATCAGCCATTAGATCTGGAACATTATATTATATAAAAATTATAGAATACATTATGTATCGTTAGACCATCCAATTTAACGAACATTGTAATGAGGAGAAACTGTCGTCAATTTTCTGATTTATGCCCCCAAATATGTGTCTTATGTTTACTTCATTTACTTTAGAATATCGGGTGATATTTTAAAAATTGTGGATAACAAACTTTTAAAAGTCAATAAGAATGGTAATACAGAATCTGAAGGACGTTATAAACCTAAAATTTGATCATCATAAGTGACAGCTGCTAAACACAGGTTTTTGCAGTTTATGTGATTCGGCGTAGGGATGCATAATTTGGTCTGCTAACTTTTCAAAGCTGTCAGCTGTCAGATGTTAGCTGTCAGTCAGCTCCAAAGAAGCCAAGGGCTACTGTAGTACGGACCAAGTGAATAAAAGGTCGCATTAAAAGTGACCTGGTATTATGCATAGTGACCACAGAAGTCATGCAAAGCTATAAATATTTGTTAATTTATAATTTTGACCACGCAACATACAAAATACACTCTCCGGCCAATATAAATTTTAATTAAGTTTTTTATATAATTAATTTGAAATTGTTGGTCCTTCTTATGTAAAAAAACCAATAAAACTAACTAGGTTAGTTAGGATAGACTGGTTAGGTTAAGTAGGATAAGTTAGTTAGGATAGGGTAGTTAAGTTTGATAATTTAGTTAGGCTGGTAGGTTAGGTTCGTTAGGCTATATTAGGTAGATTAGATTAGTTAGGTTAGGTTAGATTAGGTATGTTTGGTTAGTTAAGTTAGGCTAGTTAATTTAGTTAGTTTAGTTAGGTTAGGTTAGTTAGGCGTTGATATACTGGCACGTGATTGGATGTTCAATGTTCCCACCATGTCAATGAAGTAATACTGCACTGTTTTTAAGATATCCCGAAGAAAAGTGTTTAGCATTTTGCATACTGCCCGGTCAAAATTATAAAATAACATCTATATATCACTTTTATTTACAGCTTTTGTTACTATGAATAGTTCCAAGTCAATTTTCATAGTTACTTGGTTGATCACTTTGTCCATAACATAAATATCAAATACTTGCTAGGTCTTGTTTTTAATTGAATTATACATTAAATACTTTACAAATATAAACATATCTATAGCAAGAAATCATAAAAACTATAATATCTTGTGTCAAGGGTAGTAATTAATCACCTACAATATGTTTACATCTAATCTAAATATCACAAAAAAAATTATTTAGCTAGTAATTCGAAATTTGTATACACAAGACCTTATAATACGAAAAAGAAGTAAATTTAATAAATAAATGTCGAATAGAATTCAATAAGTAATTATGTAACCCAACCAATCTTAAAATTACTTTTAATAGGTGGATCTCTAAATAATTAGCAGCCCGTTTTTCTAGAATATCAAGGTAAATACTTTGAACAAATTGATTTTAAATAAATTCATCCTGTATTACTAGAATATTATAAATTTTCTATAAAAAATTACATTGGTCAAATAAGTGATATTTTATTCAATATAAATATTAATTCTATAACATAAAATTAGGAATACAACTGATTGAATTTTAAAATATTTATTCAACACTTTTTATGGTTAATCAATGTATACAACTTAAAACATCCATTACTTCTTTTACACAATAGTTTTTATTAAATTATAGTAAATAATGAGATTGAAATACCCAACATAAAATTAAAAATTATGTTTTTGTTGTGTACTTTTTACTGTTACATAACAAAGAGTTCTACATGGGTACTTGAGTCAATTTTTATACAAATAGGCCACCAATTATTTAGAAATCATCCCTGCAAGACAATAATTTTAAGATTTGTTGTGTTACATACTTATAAATAGAATATGTTCTTTTACTAAAAATTTGTTTAGTAAATACACTTTTTTTTCATATTTTAAGACTATTGTGTATACAACTTTTGAATTACTGTTAAAATGGACATATTGCAAAATTTACATTAAATGTAAAAACACTATAGGTATTTAATTTTCCTTGATATAAGATACATTCATGATGATTTTTTATCATTAATTTTTTATATATAAAGTATTCTATGTTAAAACCTAAATCATATTTTTTATTTGATATAAATAATTGTTAATAAGTTGGTAATTAATTTATTTATGTGCTGCGTTAGTTTTAAAAATGGTCTTTGAAATATGATTAACTCGATGACTTACGAATACTTTTTGTAAGCACTTTTCTTGTATTTGTAAAATGTTTCGGAGATATTTTATATTTTTTACTAACATAATGTTCTTGCTAAATATTTTTTTATAAATGTAAGTTTTTAATTATTTTTTTTTTGGTAGAGGCTCCTATGTAGTAAGAATTTGTAGTTCGTGTTGTTTTTTGTAATATATATTGCGGATATTCAGTACTTGTAGAACATTTTTAATCTTCTAATTCTTTTAGGGTGATATTAAGTTTTTTTTAGAATAACTAAAGATTAAAAAAATTAATAATTCTAAATATTTATAAGACATGTGGGCTTCACTACCAAAATTTCATTGGATAGATTAAATGAAAACAATGAAATGTTTGGTGATTCTTCTCGTTAAATGCTCATATTCAACGGTTCCTAGGAAAACTCTCTTTCAAAAAACTTCTGGGTACTATACTATTATAAACCTTATTCTTGATAAACTGGCCTTTCACCCTATATTTATGATATTTAAATATACATAGGTTTTAATTAAGACCTTGCTTTGTACACTCATTCGTCTAGTATTCGGCTACCAGTGTTCTTATTTTCAATTACTTTCTTCAAGAAATATTATATTTAAACAAGTTTAACATTGCCGGCTTGCTGCCAAGTAACTTGAGATTCTTGGAAATTTTTAGTGTGCATGGTGTCTATACGAGTCCAATATTTTTTGCCATGTGTGATTTAATGCAGTTTCACATGATATCATTAGTATAACATATATTATTAGTGGTAGAAATCAAGATAATGAAACTATCTTTTTTTATTTTCATGCCTTCGGTATTGTTCCAGATCCTCGTTAGCTGTAACGATTTCCGGTTTGAAGCTATACATTTCCTTATCAAGCATCATTGATCTCCTCCACAAAAGAGCGTGTTATGGCCTCCGTGATGCTGGTGACCAGAAGGTTTTAGAGACCTTCTTTATAATTCAAGCACAAAGTCTTGCAAGTTCATATTTTTGGCAACAGTCGACCATAATGCACAAAATATGTTATTTTCACTTTTATCTTACTTGAAATTAACACACACCTCTGAATTCAAAACTATTAATACTAATCTGACGTTGTTTTTTCATAAGAATACCCTTAAATAAGAATTTAACACCTACAATTACTCAAATAAAAACGAATAAGACACACATAAACCAACCTAGTCCACCATTCTACTATAGTCTAATCCCTAAAAATAATAGTAGCCAGACCAGTATTTATTATATGGTGGTCTTCCCTCCATCTTATTATTGTTATTACTATTATTAGCACCGCGGCTTACTACCCGTTCGGTTTATACGCACTTACGCTAATGAGTAATGGTAGGTTGCTTGTGAGATAATGGAGGATCTACAGTTTAACGTGGAATCCGAACCACGGTGGAGGCCTGGCATTCCCCACATTCACAAGTTGTGATTAATATACGTCTTGTCAGCGGTGAAGGAAGGGTTTGGTAATCAGACAAATATGTGCCGGGACCTAGGATTGGACCCCGGACCCCAGCACAGAAGTCCAACACCTTAACTCTAGACCACCAGGTCATCCCCCCCTGTCTTAATCTATAGTAGACTTTCAACTTTATGGACTTAGACTCCTGAGAAAGTTAAATGATGATAAGGGATACATTGTCATTACAAACATTTTATATTAGAGGCCAATATGGTTGTTATTAATATTTTATTATATTTATGATGAGAAGTTACCATTAAATAGGTAAAATTTTATGATTAATAAAATAACTATTGAGGTAAAAGTGTTAAAAGCTATAAAAGTGTCCATAAATTACGAAAGTACTTTGGGGAGAGGATTTCAGTATTTTCTTATGTTTTCTTACAGGGGAAGGGAACGTGGGTCGGAATACATCTTACTTATGTTTTTAGCCTTTGTTTATGGCGAGACCAAATCCAATAAAACACTTGTACAAACGCGTAATCAAAACGATTGCGTCCACCGATGACAAATGGCGCTGATGGTTAACCTATACTATACATATACAGCAATAGACCAACAAAGGTTAAATTCGTGGTCAAGAGTTCATTTATCTAGCTATCTTTTTTTCTGTTAGCCATAGGTACTTGCAAGTTAAGCGCGTCTTTTGGTTTGAGTGTTGTCAACGGAGAATTTCACTCTCATAGGTATTGACAATTTATTCAATTTCTAGGGAATGCAAATAAGTACTCTGTCATCCGGTTCGGGTGATATATATCAGCGATATTTTAAAACATTTAAAAAGGCATTTCCTAATACTAGTGCTCAAAATGCTTGGATAAAAACGAAAAACAAAGAATGAAAAGAAGCCAAAAAACGTTTCCAAAGCGACAAGAAAGTATTTTGAGACTTTATTCAACATATTATTAACACTTACGCTATTAAAAGCGCAAAGAAAAAGTTACTAACATAGGTTATTTTACTAAAACGGAGGTAAGCATGGAAAAAATATTATTTTATTTAAATAAATGTTATAAAATGTGAAAATTTCAGTGAATGTACGGATATTATTGATAAGTGAGTAGTAAAATAAACTTTTGGAATTTATCAAAATTTCGAATAATTATATATAGAAACTTTAACCTGTGCATATGCATTTTAACATTTAATTACATTGTTTATATTAATGTTTTCTTACTCTACTAAAAATGTGTTCCCAAAATGTATATATCCATACATATACATGCATACACATATATACATATATTTTACAATTACCTTAATTTAATATAGCATGCTTATAACGTTTAATATAGATTAAAATTAGTGGTGGGCTGATACCTACTTTTCTCGATTCCGATACATTGCACGATACTATCAATTCATCTCAGTGATACTCGATACCCTATTTGATACCATTCAACATGAAATTAAATAAATCTTCATTTTGTAAGAATAGAAATTAGGTCAAAAGAAAAATATTTAATGGAAAAGTTGGTCTTGAGGTTGAGCATCATTTCAATAAATTGGGTCCAATAGCATTCTGAAAATTCTCTTTAAAGGTATAACTAGTCCCTGGTTAAGCGGTTGCGTCACTTTCGTTGTTTCCTAGATTCTCTAATTTGGATGTATACGATTTTGCTTCATGAATTTTTAAATGTTTAGACATGTTGGAGGTCGTATGCGTCTTTCCACCCCAAGAAATTTTGCGTTTACAGAACTTACATATATAATCCACATAACTTTGAAATATATCTAAATACTGCTACACTTCACTTTATAAACGTTCCATTTTGAAAAGATTATCAGAAAAAAGTAAAACAAGAGAAGTATTTTATAAGTTTATTACTATGAATTTAATTTTGAAAACGATCTCAAGTACGAAGCGAATGGAATACGGAAACGGAATTAACCTTTAATGTGATAAATGATATGACTGATGATAATATTTGCGGATGGACTCAAAAAAACTTTGAAAATTTATAAAAACTAAAAAGCTTTTATGTTTTAATTTTTATCGATTTTTTTAATCGTTTCACAATATCTATTAAATCAATTAATTTTCTTAAATAAAAAGATATTTAGAATAAACTTACATTGGCAACACTGTCTCAATTGAAGGTGCCTATGCTTAAAATAGTTAAAGTCGATAAATAAGAAATGAATATTTTACGTAGATTTTTTTTTAAATCATTCGAAAAATAATAGTCACTGATGAAACACGATGCAGCTGCGGCTGGCCGATTCATTAGCTCACCACTCACTTGCCAGAGCGCTGGAGAAAATCGACCTTATGAGGTGAATATTAATTAGAATATTTCATTACAAAATAAGTTCTTTCCTTAGGTTCATTTTCAAAACAGAGTTCCCTTTGATGAATGAAAATTGACCTTATGTCGACAGTAACCGAGTTCATATGCTGCAAAGTAATGGCTTGTTTCAAATGAGTTTAGAGCTAAGCGAGCAGAATAATAGGACAAAGGAAAACTACGAGTAACTACTGTCTAGCTACTGAAATTCAAATGAAACCGTTTGATGAGTCAACCGTGTTGTATACTGAAGAGTGGTATCAAGATTTTTAGCGTATAGTATCGATTATAGCGATACTAGTCGATACCATGGGTATTGAGGGTATCGAAGAATCGAGTATCGGAATCGGCACAGCCCTAATTAACATTTGTTTTTACAATGTTTAAATCTAAAAAATTATTATATATTTACAGAATATTGTATTTTGAGATATTCTTTAATTTTTATACTTTGAAAATTGAAACTAAAAAAATAGATTATACAGCTGAGTTGCTAGCTCTTTGCGCGCATACACATACACACCTAAAAATATATATTAACACCGCGTATTCTAAAATTTCTTGTCACCAATCCTTATGCTTAAAGCCAAATAAAAAAAATATTTAAGCTCGTTTGAGGGGGGGGGGGGATGACTGAACATCTTACGATCTCTTGCGTGGGGAGGGGAGGGATTTAAAATCATGTAAAAGATCCTTAAGTAATTTATGAACAGCCTCTGAATACTGGCAGGTCTGCGGCCGTAGATGGGCTCACAAGTGAAATGCTTAATTGTAAGTGCATAGTACTACTTACCAGATTGTATGAGTGATTTAAAATGTGTGTGCTGATATTTCTAATGTTCCTAATGATTGGAATACTTCTGTCATTGTTCCTTTGTACAAATGAATAGGCATAATGAGTGGATGTAAGAATTTTAGGGCAATTAGTTTGTTGAGTATTCTAGGTTATTTTTTTGGGAGTGTTCTAATTTAAAGGGTGCGTGAAAAAAATGCGGGAAATATTTTGGCTATTAAATGTAGTTTCACGTCAGATAGGGGTTGCATAAACCAGATATTTGTATTTAAGCAAGTGATTGAGAAATATGTGGCAGTAAGAAATAAAATTTATTTTGCATTGGTTATTATGGAGATAGCGTATGTTTTGATGAATATGTGTATGCTACGGAATGTTCTGAGAGAGTATGGTGTGTGGTGCATGGTTAGTAAATACATTTATGCTGGTGTGTGATGAAAGTAAAGCGTGCTTTAGGGTGGATGGAGCTTTGGGAAATTAGTTTCACATTGAACTAGATATTAGACAGGGTTGTGCTATTTTTCCATGAGTGTTTAGTGTATTAATTTATATATATATTAGGGATAGCTATAAGGACACAGTTGGTGTACAAATGGACAATGTGAATATGAGTGTGTTATATGCATGTGATATTGTATTAATGGTTGAGAATTAAAGTGACTTGCAGAATGCACAAAATCGTTTGAATGGGGTGACAATAAGAAAGGATCTTCATATAAAAATATCCAAAGCTAAGACGATTCTTCTTTATATAGGGGGATCCAGAAATTATTTTCAGCTTAGTATAAATGAAAGACTGTTAAGACACGTGAATGGTTTTGTGTATCTGGGAAGAATATTCTGTAAAAATTTAAGTATATGTGGTGAAATTAATAGATGGGAGAATGCATCTCGCAGAGTATTTGGAGCTATCTGGGTTATTACAAAGAATAAACTAGTATCGAAAGAGTCAAATATGGCAGTATATAAAAGTGTGTTAACACCAACATTGTTTTATTAATGTGAAACGTGGGTTTGTTAGGAAAAACCCAAGAGCAAGGTGAATGCGGTTGAAATAAAATATCTAAGAAATAAATATTGAAAAACTCTCATGAACAGAGTCATTAATTAATTGGTTCTGAACAAGCATGGTATGAAAGGGAATCCAGTATGTCAATATGAAAAAAGCACCCAACGTGGGTTTGAGCGTGTAGAGATGATGAGTGTGGATCGGGTGATGAAGAAAATATACGAAGGAAAAATGTGTCTGTCAAAAGAAGGCTTAGGCCACTTACGACATGGCTAAATGGGATAAACAATTGTGTAAGAAAGAGAAACATAAAGAATAAAATGGTATGCATGACTTCGATGATGGTTTCTGTTGAAGCTAATGGAGTATGCAAAATTAGAGAACTGGGGAGAAATTTTGTGAGGATGGATTAAGTACGAGGTTTTAAAAAAAAACTATATACATAGTGCCTTGCCTACCCCTTAAAAAAACGGCGTGATTAGGGGCGTTTGGAGGTAACAGCCATTAGCTTTATTGTAAATAGACTATTCTTAGTTAAAGTACTTGCTATCGACGGGACTCTGTCCGTCATTATACATGCGGCTGATTTTTCAAACAAACCAAGAATTACAAAAAAAACAAACAAAAAAAAACACAGATTGCAACGTAAGGAAATATTAATTAATGGTGTCTAACGTCATTCAACTATATAGAGAATAGATTTCCAAAATCAAGAGTTATCACATACGTTAGGTTTACTGTGCTCTCTAAAGTTGGTGTCTAAGATGGATTATTCGATGTTGTGTTTGAATATATGATTGATTTTAAGGTTCACTCTCTTACCATTGGAATAACATTACTAGTTCCAAGGCTAGATACTTAGGTTAAGTGAGAACATAGGGTTATGTTTTATAATAATAGGAATTTGTCCCTAGAAAGTTAAAATATTACGCACGTACAACAATTGATGCTACACTGAATTTATCTGCTAAATAAAACTCATTATTATAATTATGACATAAAATTTATATCACTTAAAGGACTTGATATTTTTGTAATATTTGTGATCTTTTTGTATAATTGAGTTTGAATTAATTGAAATACACTACTATGTTTTTATACCCTCAATAAAAAGAAAAATCCATCGGTTTATATACCCATCCATCAATGTCCTGACCAAATGGAATACAATTTCCATTTCTGTGAGGCAAGTTTTTACAAACTAATTTATAGATCTCTTCCTTTGGATTATTTGTAACATTGTTTTTAATTTTACTAATGAATTGGTTTTATATCGCTTGAAAGGCAGTGGATGTAACTTCCATTTTCCTAAGAATAGTCTCTTCTGCCATTTCCTTTCTCATAACAGGGTGAGATACTCCTAGCTTTACAAGAAATAATCGTTATTTTCTTGCTATCCTCTTTCGTCCGATATGTACGTTTATTTTATCCAAGGTGAAGTTCTATTTCATCCAAGATGAACTTTTATTTCATCCAAGATAAACTTGTATTTCGTCCAAGACGAAGTTCTACTTCATCCGAGATGAAGGGCTACTTAATCAAAAATAAAGCTATTTTTCATCGAAGATGAAGTTCTATTTCATCTCAAACTAATTAGTATGTTAAATTAAATAGTTGAGCTATCATGTTTGTTATTTACGTTTATAGCCGCACCTAAATATCATATTCTTAAAATTTAAAAATGAAACCTAGACTCGGGAATAGAACCCGATACCTTTGGCTTAAAATATGAGTAACTAATGACCCTGATTACGAGACGAATCCTGGATAGCTCAGTGGTAAGAGCATTGGCATACTAAATCAAAGGTCCCGGGCTTCATTCCCGTGTGAAGGTGTAATTTTCCAATTCTAAGAAAATAATGTATATCTTATTAAAAATAAACTTTTACTTTCTTAATAATGAGATTTTATTTTATTCAAAACTATTTATGTATTAATTGTCTAGAACGAAATACTGCCAAATATAAAATAAAGTTATATTTGATATACGATAAGGCTATTTTTGTTACAAGAAAAGGTTTTATTTCATAAAAATTGATTTCTTTTCATCGTATGAAAGAGAGATCTCTATTTTTATAAGGTTCTCTTTCATCCAGGATAATGTCCCTTTTGTCAAATTTAAATCATATTTTCGTCAAGATAATGTTTTCTTTTGTCCAAGAAAAGGTCCTATTACGTCAAATATAAGCTAATGCTTTTTTCCCTCCAAGATTGTATTCTCTTTCGTCCAAAATAAAATTCTTCTTTCGTCAAATTTAAAGCTTTTTCCGTCAATATTATGTTCTCTTTTATCAAATATAATGATTTTTTTCATAAAGATAAAATTCTCTTTCGTCTAAGATAAGGTTCTGTTTCGTCAAAGGTAAAGTCCTCTCAATATACAGATAATACTCTCTATCGTACTTAATAGGGTTTTCTTTAGTTCAAGATTATATATTTTTCTCCATGATGAAGTTATATTTCGTATGATGTAAAGTTTTCTGTAGTACAAGTTTAAATCTAGCCACATCCAAGCTGGATTAATTTAATTTCAAAGATGAAGTTTACTATGTCATTCAAGATGAAGTTCTTCAAATAAAACTGTCTTTTCCGTTAAAAAAAAAATTGGGTCCTCCCTCTTTTAATATTAAATTTCCATTCCCTTAAGGAGAAGTTATATTTTATAAACAAGAAACATTTCTTTTATTAAAAACAAAAGTTCCCATTGTAAAAAATAATAGCTTAACAATTCCCCTAACTAATAATCTAGATATTTATTTACAGCTCTTAATATGTTCTAAACTAAATAATTATACGTTGTTGATGAAACATTTCACAAACAAACAAAAATGAAATAATATAGAAGTTACAGGAACATATTGAGAAAAAAGTAACATCTTTCTGTTTACCAAAGAGCATAATCAATTTCCCAGATCTTAATTTGAACTCTGTTTTCCAATAACATGTAAAATAATTGTTCTTTTAACATATTTTAATTCAGATAATAATTTATATATTCTCAAAATGATTAAAACTTTTCAATGATAATCTATTTTGTATTTTGAAAACCATTTCCTTGGTAGTAATGTTAAATATTACCGAGATACAAATTCTAATCTCAATATTTGAAGTTTATTTCAAAAATACCAATTTTTATCTATTTTCACCCTTAGTTTTATTGTTAGACATATAATTACAAAACGTCTCAGAGGAAAGTTATGAACACCCTAGATACAAAGTTTTAGCTCGACTGGTAAAATTTTTTCGGCTCTAAGCTGAGATGCAGCCAGAAACACAAAGAGAAGAAGTTGCGAAAACCACTTAGGCCGATTATACATTAGCGGTTAAAACGCGGTGGTTTTGCCGCTGGCTTACGCCCCTAGACTAATGAATCCACACCTGACTGTCAAAACGCAACGTTACAACAGCTACCATAAAATGCTACTGGTTCTACACTAGTGGTTTAAATGCCACAGTTGTTACGTATACTTGTGCATAATGGTATTAAAATGGACTTTGTACAGGCCAGCTGTATTTCTGGACTTGTTTTGTTGGAGGAAACTTGCAAAAATACAAAACAAAAAAAACTTGTCAAAAGAGATGTTGTTGGACTCACCCCACATTGTCGAACCTTCTCTCAAGAGGACAGTTTCATATTATGTTTATGAATCACCGAATTCACCCAGATAAGTTCTTTTTTGTACTGTAGACTGTCTGTGGTTTCATTCGATGAACTACTTGGTTTAGTGAATGAAAATATTGCAAAACGGGATACCATTTTGAGGAAAAGTATTTATTATTTGCGCTGAAAGACTTGTTACATTGAGGCGCAACTGCCTGTTAACTCTTTGTGTAGTTTGATTCGTGTTTCCAACGCTAGGCGGGTTTAACGCCTCTAGAGGCGTTGAAACTGCCACTGGCAGTTTTAACTCCACCGGTAGAATAGGCCTCATTCGATTTTATGGCATTATGAAAGGACGACAGTTATTAAAATTCTAAACTAGATTTTTTTGACGATTACAATATTCTCTTTCCGAAGGATTGAAAGGAGAAAAAATAATTGCTAAAGCGATTTAGGTCATTCAATGTTTTGTACTCGTATTTTAAAAAGTTTATTATCTAGAAACTTATTTGCTTTTTTTTAGAATATATTTGTGCTTCATTTATTTCTATCGTGGTGGGATGATCGTAAATTCATGTTAATGGAATAGGAATAAGCAAGGTATTATTTAGAGTAAATGTACCTACATTTTCATTCGAGAATTGTGTGAATCCACTTAGAATAAAAACACACCTGCGGGTACAAGGCTGGGATTTGAACCCATATTTCAATATGGGAAGCATATTATTTCTTTAAGATGTGTTGAAGTTGGTGACACTACATACAGTTTAGCTGAATTAAAAATTTAACTATATTTGTAATCTACCACTATGACGATTTTAGTGTCTACCATTCACACTGGAGAGTTCACAAATTAAAGTGTCAATATAATATATTCTGGTTAGCCGTTAACAGAGAATGCGGCCATATGTACTAAAGTATTTTCACATAAATAATTTACTTCTTTCCTCCATCGTAAACTGACATATGTACAATAACTTTTCTAAAAAATCTACTTTTCTCATTCTTAACACATTAGTGTAGATATGTACAGAAGCTGGATGGATACTATATCATGGTGAAATAATTTGATATCAACGTCGTAATTTACCTTGCCTAAGAAAATAAATACAAAGGAACCTAAATATACTCACTTCGAAAGAATTAAATAGTCATGGATATATAAATAGACAGATTTAATAATATAAACGGAAATAGATATATAGAACTGTAGGTAGATGGTGTAGCGGTCTCCCTGCTGTAACGCCAATGTGGGACGAACTGCAGACCTATGAGGTGGACAAGTCCACGCGTATGTTTGGTTGTAGAGTGGATTATTGTGGGAGCAGGCAAAGTGATAGACAACAAAGTGGTCGACACGAGATGACAAAGTGGTAGACAGCAAACTGCTAGACACGAAAAAACGACACGGACCAAGTGATCGACACGAGCTGGACCATGTGATAGACAACCAACCGGTAGACAAAATGAAAACAATTATTTGGAAGGCTGGGTAGGTCAAGTGACCGACACGACTTGGACCAACTGCTAGACAAGCTCAAGTATAAGAGTACAAAGTGATAGACAACCAAGCGGTCGACACGAGAGGACCAACTGCTCGACAAACTTTGATATAACCCAGTTAAGAGTGGGTTAAGTGACAGAACAGTTAATTAAAATCCTAAATAACACTGTTTGCTAGGTCTAAGTATTGTCTGACCTCCTAAAAAACACTATGCTAGGTCTAGGTATTGTCTGACCTCCTAAATAACACTATGCTAGGTGTAAGTATTGTTTTACCTCCTAAATAAAACAATGCTAGGTGTAAGTAGTTTGACCTCCTAAATAGCACTATGCTAGGTGTAAGTATTGTTTGACCTCATAAATAACACTTTATGCTAGGTGTAAGTATTGTTTGACCTCATAAATAACACTGTTTGCTAGGTGTAGGCTACCCTTATTTCCATGGAGGGAGAGTGAAGACCATTTATGAAAAACTACCCTCAATACAGCCGACCGAAATTGTAACCCCAATCTTCCTGTCATCGGCAGTCTAGTCTATTGAGAGTGGGATGCTTTAGAGCATGCTACCCCTGAAGAGGGTTATATAGAAACAGAACAAGAGGAATGAGGGGTGGTGGGGAGTGGAAAAATGTTCAAAAATGCACCTACCTTTTCAAACGCCTGAGCTACATACTAGTAAAATATTAATACTAGCTTTCTTGACTTGATTTAAAAACAAGTTCACACACTTTAAATTTACAATCTTGCAAAATGACAGAAACATTATTATTTGATGAACTGTACTCGATTCAACATAGTACATACACAGTATCTAGTAAAATACACCAAATGTAGGCCAATATCCGCATCGGAATAACTTCTGATCTTTTAAAAACCTTTAGCAATGCTCATATTTAAATAGTAAATTTAAAATAACTTTGTTGAGTATTTTATTTGCTGATATTAATGGCATTTGACAGTTTGTAACAACCATACACTCATACCACTTGTCACGCGGTCTAATAAGGTTTTAGAGTAGTTTGAACAAGAGTAATCATTCCGACTGAGTGGATTGGGCTGATAGTTACCACCCTTGTGGTTTTTACATCTAACTTTTACACAAATGCGGGATTATTTCATCATAAACTAGCTCCTTATTCTAACCCATTAATAAACCTGGTGATAACGCAACATCAACAAAATGATCTTTGCTTCGATGGTTGATGGTCTAAGGCGTCATTCCCAAAATAGACTGGGCTGTCAGTGACGGGGATATCAGACTTCAAATCCAGCCGGGTGTACAGAGGGTGATATTTAATTAATGGTTTACATTCTCCCTACATGCAAATGGAGTACAAATCTTATAATAACAACATTTATTCTTTAATTCTTTAGTTTAATTAGATTTTTTTTTGTAGCACTGTGTCTTACCACCTATTCGGGTTATACGCTTATTTACTAATTATGTTAATGTGTAATGTGTTGAGAATGTAGAAGATTAAATTTATATAAAGTGCACCTGAATTTGCGTGGTGGCAGAGTAAAAACCCTTTTAAGAAAAATCACTCTCACTGTACCTGATGGGAATCGAACCCTGATCATAAGCTAACAACTTAGTTTCTGGCAGTTGCTCTTTTATATAAGATTTTATTTAATCTTGTTAGTTCTTTAAGTATGATTTTTACCATTTATAACAAAACGTTTGTCTCCTTTCCTCAGACACGATAATTCGTTTCATTCAGAGAAACATTCTTTATTTTCAGATACCATATTGTATGTATCAAAACCTATTATTTATTCGAAATGAAAACTAAACTAGTGTTAGAAAATATAATTTAAAGAGTGCATTGTGCAAGTAAATTATTAAAATTAAAAACACGATGGCTTAAGTTTATACACATAAAAGTGGATCTCACCCTTTTGGGCTAGTTTAAATCTTGGGTGTCGGGAGGGCAGCAATTTCTAGGAGGATCCAGACCATCCTTATACCCAACTTTCTAAGCCCATATTTATCACTGTGTTAGTTTTGAAATAACTTGTATGTCACTTGAGCCACTCTTAACTGGATTCATCTCGATGTTTGTCCTCGCGAGTCGGCCGCTTGGCTGTCTATCACTTTGTCCTCTTATATGAGAGCTTGTCTATCATATGGTCCAGCTAGTGTCGATCACTTGGTCCATGTCGTTTCTGGGTGTCTAGCATTTAGTCTTTTTACAGATTTGTTCTCTCGTGTCGACCGCTTGGTTGTATACCACTTTGTACTCCTATACTTGAGCTTGTCTAGCAGTTGGTCCAAGTCATGTCGGCCACTTGACCCACCCAGCCTTCCAAATATTTTTTTATATCTTGTTGAGCAGTTTGTTGTCTAGCAGTTTGTATGGTGCCGATTATTGTAGTGATTAAGAAAGTGAAACATCTGAGACAGAGAGTTACAGTGCAGGAAGGTACAGGAAGGCGTAGATAGATACGAGGTTTCCAATAGACTCACAAGCTTTCTCTCAACGCAAATGAACCAAGCCTACCCTAACGTATAACTGATCCTGGTGGTACTGTTTTCTCTCAAATATCCTCAAAGGTGGATGCAGCCGGATACGAAGTACGGTATCCCACTTAGATCATTTATCCGTTCATACCACTCAGCAGCTACCAGCAATTTCCATTCTTCCCCTTCGCCTCTACCTCCTTACATAATGGCGACAAATCCCCTCACCTGATACTCTCGATCACCTGAACAGAACAGGGTGCTAGACACTCACCCAAGAGGGAATAGGTTAATACTTAATTAGCGATTAGCAGTTGAATTGTGTGTGTGTGTGTTCAATGCCTTACCAAGGTCTCTATAGAATATTGCTGGCGTCTCAGGAATATGATTTATCAGCAACATCTCAGTATCTTGATGCATTTCACGTCTCATATTGATACATTTATAAATATTACATACATAGGAATCATTATTCTTAAATATTAAGTTGATACCCATACAATAGCAAGATAGATAATCATGTATGTGTATAGATATAACTATATAAATAATGATAACAACATAAATAAATAGATAGATAACTAAACGTATTGATAGAAGCATAGAACTTGATAGACAGGAAAACGGATGGGTAGAAAAAAATATATGGAAATGTGTGTTTATATGAAAAGAGATTGAGATAAATATATGGATAGAAAAATACATAAAGCATGGCAAAGTGGTCAATACTACAACAAATTGCACTCAACTAATGATCAAATCTTAACCTAGTTCATAGACCAGCCAAGCTATCCATACAGCCAGCCCAACACATCTAACTATTTTGTTTAAATACCAAACAAATTTTGGTTAACGCCCCCTTGTAATTTTCCCAGGGTGGTTGGCGCATGAATGGGCCCAGTTCCCGTCGTCCCAAGCCATCATTGATCGCTTCAGTTTCTGCGGATCCCTACAGAGCGCACTGCAGACTTTAGAAAACATTATCCTCTACTTTTCTGACCTTTCAGAAACATTCCACACAGCTGTTGTTGCTTTTTAATTGGAATCAACCGTTTTTATTGTCATCTATATGGTAGCTCTCACTATTGTATGTAAACAGTGTCCGGATGTTTTGGAAGATGTTTTTGACATGTAATTTTGAGAGTATGATGCTACAGTTATTACTAACGAGGGGATGTGTATTTTCATATAGACTTAATTTTCAACTATGACAAATGTTCAAACATAAAAATAAAGATACCTAAAAAGAAATTCATCAAAATGTAAATGCAGAAATATCAAAGCATATTCATTTAATGCAAGCTTTACCTTTATTCGAATACTATATGAATATAACATTGAATACAATGCGATGCACAAACGCTGACTCTTGTATTGTTATATTAGGTGACCTGGTGGTCTAAGGGTAAGATGTCAGACTTCTGTGCTGGCGACCGGGGTTCAATCCTCGGTCGCGGCAAAGATTTATCTGATTATCAAACCCTTCCTTCACCTCTGACAAGACAACTTGTGAATGTGGGGAATGCCAGGCCTCCACCGTGGTTCGGATTCAACGTTAAACTGTAGGTCCTTCATTTCACCTCACAATCACCCTACAATTACACATTAGCGTAAGTGCGTATAACCCGAACGGGTAGTAAGACGCGGTGCTAATAATAATAATAATAATAATAATAATAATAATAATAATAATAATAATGTTATATTTAATAAGCTAATAGTAGTACTGATATCCAGAGACATGATAACTAAACGTAGAGATTGTCAAATTTGATTTGCCAGCTGGCCAGTCTAAATATGTTATAGGAAACTAAACCTCAGGTTAGTGTTTCTCAAAGTTTTGGTGAAGAAGGACCACCAAGGGTAATATATTCACAATGGGAGTCTACAAGGACCCTGGGAGTAGTGGGTTGAGAAGTTTCTATTTTTTTAAATGAAGGAAAAACATTATTTTTATTCAATTATATCTATAAAAACTATACAAAACAAATGTATTAGATTACATGTTAAACAAAAATATCATATAATTACAATGAATTAGTAATTGTTTGTATTATTAATAACACTCCAAATCACATATTAAAAAAAAATTAATGGTCATATTTTTAGACTTAAGGTTGGTACAGTTTTCTTTTTCTATAGGCCTATGACTTGTATCGTCAGAGAAAATAAATTAATCATAATATGGATATCTCAAATAAAATCTTCTGTATTTCAAATTTTTGTATTAAATGTGATGTTAAGAATCACTAGCTTAAATAGCAGTCGAATTAAAATATCGAAAATAAATTTTATTTACAAAAAGTTTTTGGAAAAATATACAATTTTATATTAAAAAGGAATCACATTAATTAGTAAATATGTTAATGTTGGAATCACCAAAATATGCACACATACATATTTAAACCTTACTGCATTCAGTGGCGGCAGAACTAAGGAGGTCCTAAAGCATTGATCTTAAGGAAATAGATTTACCCTTGCGCCCTACTCACAGAGAATAAATGTGCACCCCCATATATAGTAAATATGCCCCCTCCCCCGCTCCCCAAAATAGTTTCACTCGCATCTGATATTCTGGAATGATAAGCTTCAAAATGGCCTTGTATCGGACTACTAATAGCTTATAGAAGCATCCAGTATTCAAAAATTTGTCTTGTATGGATATCCGCAAATAGCTATTAGAGGAATTTAATTTTCAAAATATGTCCAGGCAAATAACAGTCTTAGCTATATAGTTTTTAGATCAGTAATTTTAAACTTTTTTTTTATTACGGCACACTTAAAAAGGCTCTAAAATTGTCGAAACAGACATCAGTCCTTTTAGACAAGATTTAATTATTAAAATTACGTTCAAGAAGTTAACACCTAAATTCTAATAGCTCTGGTATTTTTAGTAATAATAATGATCATGATTTTAAAAATATCTATTTACTCGTATATTCCTTAAACATTTCTTCGCTTCTTTTTGATACTAACCAAAACTCCCGCAGCACATCCGCTGAACTTATGCAGCACACTTGTTGAAAATCGCTGTTCTAGAGAAATACAAACCTCAATAATTTAATTGCAAAGGACCACTTCAAATATCGTAAAGTTACATCTAGTTTGTTTTTTTAAATAGAGAGATGGCCACTCCAAATTGCTTCTATAATAGGAATATCTGGGTCTGGATGTACCTAAAACAGGTATATCCGGGGATAACAGAGAATATTTGTTTCTGAAAATACTGGGAATACTCAGGAAGGTTAACACAAAACTAGATAAATTGTGAATTTGGAACATTCAATTGCGAGCTTTAAGAAATTTTCCTTTATATAGAAGAAAAATCAAACTAAAGAAATAATCATGCTGTGTCGAACATATGTCTTATCTTTGCCCCCTCACACCCCTTTCCTCGATAAACATAGGATTGCATTAACAACTGTATACATATCCACAGCCAATTCATATCTACATGTTATAAGTACCAATGGCATAGCTTCATAAGTCAAGTTTATTAAAAATACAATTTTATCTTTCCCTAAAACTCTCTAAATCACTTAAAATAGCTTCAACAGGCAGTAAATTTTCAAAAATTTGCCCAAGGAGAACACTTCTAATTGTTTATAGGAACATCTAAAGAGATATAATTTTCAAAAAATATGTGGGCCAGAACTTTTAAGGGCATCCAAATTCCAAAAAGTTGATTGGGAAAGAGTACTCCTAATATGATGTCTAAGAGTATAAATTTCAGAAAGTTCCAGACGATGGCCAATCCGAAGTACCTCAAAATCCATTTTCAACTAATTGCATTACCCCACCACACCTGGACAAATAAGGTCCTGCCATCGTATCTAGCTCAGTTTAATTAAATTATAAAAATAAATAATTCATGTGAAACTGGACATACTTCTGGATAAAGGAACTCAGTATTTGTGTATAATATATTTTGGGAAAAGATGAACTGAAGTTTTATAAATGTATCAAACCTCATAAATTATATAATATTAAATATACCCTACAATTACTTTTAATACAATATGTTGTGTGATAATTTTTATAAGTGGCTACTTGAAAATTAATAGTTAAAAATTCAGAAATAACAAGTTAATATTTGGAGTGTTCATTATATTGTAGTGCCTTTGTTAAGATGCATTGTTTTGGGGTTGAGAGAATATCGTTAGATT
Organism: Timema douglasi; assembly: GCA_901482245.1. Lineage (NCBI taxonomy): Eukaryota > Metazoa > Arthropoda > Insecta > Phasmatodea > Timematidae > Timema > Timema douglasi. Next base: position 190,761 of record CABEEJ010000706.1, on the reverse strand, counting down.
TATGAAGCGAAATAATAGGGCTATATATTATTGTAGAAACATTACACCAAATATCATAAATGAAATAATATGCACTAGGAACTGTTACAGAAAAATTGATAAAAGAGAAAGATTATTTTCTATCAAACTGCATAAGAGTAAAATCCATTTTCAAATAACTACATTAAAACAATATATATATTGATTATATATATAATGATTATATATATTATATATATATATATTGATTATATATATTATATATATATATTGATTATATATATTGATTATATATATAGCTTATATATATTAATTATAGCTTAGAAATTATTGGTTTTATATATATATATATTTTTAATAATAATACAATTTACAATTATAAATTATTTGGTATCTCAAATAGTTGTGGAGAAATGATCTAAATTGGAAAATTTCCCCTAGGTAAAGTTTGGCAAAGTCATTTTCATAAGAGAATTAGAATTGCCATATTTTTTATGATAATAAACACTAACTAGATGTACTGTACAATTTAATCAAAATAGTTAGAGCAGATTTGAGAAAATCGAGCTTTTCTCTTTTTTACCCTCACTAAACTAGGGTCGATGTATAATTCAAAACACCCCTCGGGCGGGACCACATACATACTCCCGATACCAAGTTTGAGCCTAATCGACAAAATAGTTTCATTTATAGCCAAAGAACAACAGACAAACAAACTTACTAAGAGATGACATTGTAAAAACAACTTTTTTGGTTTCAGGGGGTCATAAAACTTAGGCATTTATCCAAACCACGGGTTCGATCTCTTTTGACGATCACAATAATTTATCTACTAGGTGTCGAGAGAGAGTAAAAATATATCAAATATTTTGAATCATTCAATCAGACAAATCCAAAACAATATTTTATCTAGTCACATAGATAAAAATTAGAGATCTAAATCTTTTTGACCACTTGATAATAATGGAGCTTAATTATTATTATTATTATTATTATTATTAACACCGCGTCTTTACTACCCGTTCGGGTTATACGCACTTACGCTAATGTGTAATGGTAGGGTGATTGTGTGATGAAATGGAGGACCTACAGTTTAACGAGGAATCCGAACCACGGTGGAGGCCTGGCATTCCTCACATTCACAAGATATCTTGTCAGAGGTGAAGGAGGGTTTGGTAATCAGATAAATCTTTGCCGGGACCGAGGATCGAACCCTGGCCGCCAGAACAGAAGTCCGACACCTTACCCCTAGACCACCAGGTCACCAATGGAGCTTAATTTTTTTAATGCCCCAAACTCAAGGAATGGGTCTTAAAATTATTCTGCTTGTACCCATTTCTGTGTGTATATTTCTATTGAAGTATATTTATAGCTGAAAAAAATTGGTTTGTTTCGCTAAAATTATATATTTAGATTTTTAAATTAAGTTAAAACTTGGATGTTGATTCAATCGGTTAAGAGTAGCTAACTAGTGATTGTGTTTTTAAAATTGAGAATTAGTTGAAAACTTCTCTAAAGATTTCCTTTCAAATAGATGTCTGGGGATCATTTTGTATGACAACTAAGAATTTGATTTAAGTTTTCTATAAATAATTATTTGAGACTAGTTTAATAGTAAAATTATTTTCGAACAATTAAAATTAGTTTAAAATTGCTGTATCTACTTCGTTCTAAATTTTTATCTGAAGTGTGTTTCTTGTGTCATATGTTTAGAATTAGTCTCTAGGTAAACAATTTAAACGTTCTTCAGAATTATAATAAAATGTAAAGTGTATTAGATAGGGTCGTACCATCTATGTAGTTAATCTCTTTCAAATGTTAGTTTTATTATCAGTACGTAAGCATATTAGCTAATAATTTCTAATTAATTTCAAATATACTTGGCTGGGAATAAACACCTATCTACCCAACTACAGTTGCCAGGGTAATGCGTTTTCAGAAATGTAATCATCTCAGATATCACTGAGAATTGTTTTTATTAAACTATTCATTGTTATTTTCATATTAATTAATGATTTTTCTAATAAAAAGATAGCCTTTATGACATACTCAAATAACGTTTGGAAACTTTAAAACTTTATAGATCACCCAGATTACTTAATCAACACGAGTTCGCTCGTTCTTTACATCCAATTATAAGTTTAACAGAAGAGTTATTAACGTTAGTTCTCTGCGTTTAATCACTCATCCTTGCTCTTCATATATTTACATTTATGGAGTAGGAATGAAAAAGGTAGTATTTAAAGGAAACCAACCCATATTTGTGTTAAAGTAAAATGTGAAACTATTTAGAAATAAACCACCTCAATACACTCTAACCAGGTCCAATCCCTGTAAAAAAGATACTGAGGCCTTTGTCCAAGTGATCATTGGTACTGTTCATATTTAACGAATTACAAAAGGAATGTTAATAATTAGGAATGCACAGAATTTTCTCGAGTAGAGGAAAAACAACAAAATTTTATGAAATAAACATGAGTGTACTAGGCTACGATTTGAGCTATTAAGATTTTTGGATTATTGTCAATTATTTTCAAGCTGAATTGGCTCTCTTCTTCCTTAATTCGTTATTTTCTTTACGCACGTGATTCTAAAGATTTCAAGGTATAATAATATTGTAAGAGTATTTAAATCAAATAGTATGGTATGTTCCAAACTATTGTTTTATGGAAAGTATTTTAATGATATATAACATAAAGAAATCGATTTAGAATAATATGTCCAAAGTTCTACCTAACCAATTTTTTATATGTATATATTATTTAAAGTTATTATATATTATGTATATAAAGCTCTAATTTGTACTTATTATGTATAAATAATTATATATAATAACGTTAAATTAAATCTTATATACTGGAAATGTAGCAAAATGTTTCAAATTTCAAAAATATTTAAAGGCTAGCCGAATAGTCATAAACCAATTATTTATTTAGACAATTAATCTCAAGCTCTATCAATAATTTTTAATCTCTTTTTTAGTGAATAAAAACCTTTATTCGAGATTTATGAGAGAAAAGTTTGCAAATTTTCATAGGCAGAGATACAATCTATATTAAAATTACATTCGTTGGTGAATGTATAAAAGTAACTATGATAGTTTCTAGTGTTAACAAAAAAGTTGATATAAATTAAAACAAGGTATTGATCGATAGCAGTGTTTCTCAAACTGTGTGTCATCGCACATTGATGTGGCACTAACCCTTATATGGTATTCCGTCAAATTTAGATCAATGAGTAAAAATCATATCTCTGCAAACAAAGACATCAAATGCAAAAAATTGAGGAAAAATTAGCGAGCTCAAACATAAAATCATCTTATCACGTATACGCCCTAAAATAACTCAAAAAACTAAAAATTAACAAAAAAAAGTTTAACTTCCACGTTAAAATACCAATTATTAATAATAATTTCAGTTTGTTATATTAATACCTTATAGTTTATAATTGTATTTTTAGTTTAAGAATGTAAAAAATATTAATGATATAAAATTTTGATTATTTGAATTAAATTGTATTGTTAAATGTGTAGCTTATTTTCTAAAACGATAAAAACATCGCTTTTTTCAACTAATTTAACGCTGTTTAATCCTTGGATGTGTTTCTCCTAAAACTCTATTATTCAAAAGTGCTACGCGAACACCAAAAAATTAAGAACCACTGATCTATAGAATTACACAAAAATCATAAAGTCTCAACTTTCCCTGGGCTTTAATACAAAACCCGTTATTTGTTGGACCAGCACGAAAGTTGACTTAGGTGTATTTTTGCCTGGGTGATAATCGTTGATTTTTAAGCTACTTTGGTTTTTTAAATTTTCAAAACAAAATAAATAATCTCAAATAAAATTCAGAAACATATCCCTTGTATGAATATTCCGTTTCAATGTTCAAAAACTTATTATTTCTCTAAACGTAAGTTTGCGTGTGGTCTAGCCATCGAGATAAGATACGCTATTGGTTCTGCAGCGCTCTTTGAAGCACAAGAAACAAACTTTATAGAACTAATATCAAGTAATGGATTAATTTTATCGTTTTAAGCTGAAATCTAATATCCAAGTAAATTATAATTAGCTAAAAGTTTAAAATCACTCAAGACTTTTTCACTACTCTGGAATTTAAATTTCCAAGTTTATGGCAAAAATATTTCAATTTTAGTTCAGCAGAATAGTTTCAAGCTACTGTAATAATACATTATTAATATATTATGTTTATTTTACAAACTTGATCTTATTTTCGGTTTGTTTAGTAATACTTTCAGTATCTACTGAGACTAGTAATAATTACTTCAGCTTTGCTTCACATTCATTTATAAATATCTTCTGAGTGGTCTTAACCGATAGACTAACATCGCACTTATTCACCATGAAGCCCACCAAGTGAACTGGTGTGGGTCTTGAAATGGTTGTTTATCCTATTGGTAATAACATCTCTTCCCCATGGTAACGCGGCTTCACTTTATTTAAACCACTCTTGTGATTGAGTTGTCAGTAACCAATGTATTAAAAATACAACACAAAAATATATTTCATAAATAAATCGTTAAATTCATAATATTGCCATTTCTAGATATGTTTTATTACAATTTATAGATTACCTTTCATACTTTAGGATATAAAATTATACATGAAATTTCAGTGGGCATATGCCTATTAAATAATTTAAATAAACTCCATCCAAGAATAATGTGTTATGTTAAAGTTATAATAAATAATTACACAGCAATGAAAATAATTCTATCATGAAACAGATCTGTATATTTCACTTTCTGATTAACAACTTTTAAACTTGTTAAAGGAATTAAAGTGGAGTACGAGAGATTTTGAATTCACTCCAAGGGAAGTGCTCCTTTCTAATACATGTACGCATATGATTTTTTTAAACTCTTTTTAATGCTCTATTACGTATCGTTTGATTTTAATTCCAAACATAAGTGTTTTTGTGTCTTCGTACTAGACAAGTAATAGAGCATTATTGTTTTAAGTATTAATATAAAAGATATAAAAATATGGTTTGTGTGTTTAGCAGCCTAGTTAAATTGTCATATTTTTAGTTTTCTTATCAACAAACTCGGGGTAGTCTGTAATGACTAATTCGAGGTGTTTTAAATTGATACTTTACTTTACAACATCTCCTCGTCTTATTGCCACGAAAGGAACCGAACGGAAGAGAATAAAAAAAAAGGTAAGAAAATATATAATAAGAGGTATAGAATGAAAAACGTTCCAGTTGAACTTCCCTCAAATAAACTTGTCTCTCGCAGACCTCCTCTCAATGACCATTCAGAGACGTAAAGGTCACGCTCGTGTCAAATAGGTCGAGGGAAAACTACCTCAATTGACTCCCCACAGTTCCATGTATATTAGAAATTCACTGAAGGTATTGATGAAACTTTTTGGGGTATCTTCAGGCAATTCAGGTCAAGTTCAATTACAATGTAAATATAATTGATAGATTGACTTATCGTTCTATATATCCCTCAATACACAATTTTAGGCAGGTTGTCGTACTATTAATTCTCAATCAATACAAAATAATAAATACTCTATATAATTGTAAGCGTTTAAATTAATAATATTGTAGGGTGTTTTCTAAAAATATATATTAATTTTTAAATTTAATACACTGTTACCAAACAAGAAATTATTAAACAAATGTTTTAAATAATTATTACAATTTTACGGTAAAATAATGACTCGTTAATAAAAAGAATGTCAACCCAAGACTAAGATTTGTACAAACATTTTGTCTACTAAAAAATAGTGTATTGTTAAAATACAGCCCCTACATAAAAAATAAAAAATAATAAAACTCTTAGAATAAAACATTGCAATATTAATAACCCTCATGCACATGAAAGTATGAGAAATATGTAAAATATATATATGACTATAGAAACAATTATAAATAATATATGTACAAAGAAAAACAGCAATAAATTTTATTCTATTAAACCATTATTCGGAATGTTATAAATTAAACCGAATGAAAACACCACTGTGGACAAACTAATGACTGCACCTCTTAGCTGAAGATACAACCAGTTTTTACTGGTCTAAAGTTTGGCCGGCTCGTTTCAGGAATTACGGGCTTGATTCTATTATATCTATTCTATTTTTCTCTTTCTCATACAGTGGTGACAGCGTTAGATGGGGAGCCATTTCCTGGTCGTTAGCTCTCAGGCAAAAGCAAATGACCAAACATTTACGGTCTTAACTATCATAAAATATTACGCCAATGGATCAAGACAGTTTTAAGATATTCTTCTAAGTAACACACATTGATGGCATTTTAAGTATGAGTTTTTTAAAATGATAGTTAAATATTACGACATTGCGCACGTTTTCATTCAGGTATTCTCAAATTAAAATAGCGAAAAAGTTGATTTACAAATATAAATACTATAAAATATATTTTAATGCTATTAACGAGAATAATTCTAATATAGTCTCATAACGAACACTCGAGGAAATTAGTTATTTTATAAACTTTGTATATTTTAATAGGTGACCTGGTGGTCTAGGAGTAAGGTGTCAGACTTCTATGCTGGCGGCCGGGGTTCAATCCTCGGTCCCGGCAAAGATTTATCTGATTACCAAACCCTTCCTCCACCTCTGACAAGACATCTTGTGAATGTGGGGAATGCCATGCCTCCACCATGGTTCGGATTCCACGTTAAACTGTAGGTCCTCCATTTCATCTCACAATCACCCCACCATTACACATTAGCGTAAGTGCGTATAACCCGAACGGGTAGTAAGACGTGGTGCTAATAATAATAATAATAATAATAATAATAATATATTTTAATAAAACGGAAAATAATTTTAAATTGAAGCAACAGTACAAGAGCTGTCATATAATTCAACGGGTCATCAAACAATTTTTTTAATTCAACGTTTCTTACATTCTAAAGGCCAGTAATTCGGCGGGTTTTTTTTAAATTACACTTTTACTCCATCCATAGTACAAAGTGTTTGTGACACTATCACGCTCTTTAGTTCGGCACTACTCTTCACTTAGGAATCACTTGTTGTTTTCTGTGGACTTAACATGTTTTTAGTGTTTTATTTTTTTGCTCCAACAAATTTTGTTTGAAATTGAAGCAGTTTTGAAACGTACACAGGAGATATTATGCCTGTAGAATAACTGATACAGACTACGATTCCATAAACTGAAGGTATTGAAACGACACGTTATGGAATTTTAATTATATAGATGATGTTTTGTGGGGGTCCTGAACTCTATGAATCAATGAAGATGGATGCCAAACTCATAGCGTAAGCTACGTAAAACGTAATATTTATTTACGAGAACGATTCACCAGTTTCTGCGTCACACGCTGTTAAATTCGAACCTGAGGTCACCGCCACTAATGCCAGCATCCGATGTGTCGAAGTAATTTATGCAACCATAAATACATTATTTAAATTGCGTTAATTAAGAGAGTATGTAATATACAAAACATACACTTAAAAAAATACACCCAAAACTTCCTGAAATAAAATTTAATTTATTTTCTTTAATATTGATTTAGTAAGAGTTTGATTTGAACCAAATTTTTTCCATTTTTGTAAATTTTTTAGTAGTATGACGCCTCCAATATTTTGACACTTTCACTAATAAGATGTTAGACTGGCTTTAATGTTGCCAAATTATTAATATTGTCCTGCATCTTCTTTATCTTAATAATTTATTTTATTATTATTATTATTATTATTGAAGTTTAGAGGCCCATCGACACACTGCGGTCATTAGGGCCTTATCATAATATGAAAAGAAAAAAAACCATTTGGGACCCTCTATAGAGGTACTTAAATTGCCTCTGAGTAAAATTGGGTGAAACACCTGCTAAAAATAAACCACAGTTGTATCACGCCAATAAAAAGACAAAACAGACATATTAGTTAAAAAGACAAAACTAACATGTTAAGATAACAGTTTTTTTTTTTTAAAAACATGTTAAAAGTGTACTAAAATGGTTAATAATACAAAACAACACATTAAAGTATACTAAAATGTTTAAAAAAGGTCTCAATATGAGATAAATCCAGATGAGTCACTTTATAAAAGTGACTCAAATGGCGCTAAGAAGATTCGCCTGGCGTATAAAATGGAGTAAACAAATAACTCCTTCAGCGCTGTCGCGTAATAAAAAACGAATGTCACATTTAAAATTAAGGGCCAGGCGAATAGGGGCATACTTGCGACACTCCACCAAAATGTGGTACACACTAAGGGGAGCATCGCAAAATTCACACACTGGAGGTGGATCCCCTCTTAGTAAAAATCCGTGGGTTAGTAATGTATGCCC
>CABEEJ010000706.1:152289-174879 GCA_901482245.1 Timema douglasi | reverse complement strand
TAGAAGTATCATTTAGTAGGGATTAATTATGGGAAACTATCCGTGTCTGTTGTAAGACACTGTTGTTATATTACAATTAGGCTAGTTATATAATATTTAATGTAGAGTCTCCTGGCCCAGGAGAACGGACTGCAATCAACAATTGCGGTATAGCGCGCTTCTCGCGCTCGGGATGGTGAATCCCGCGACACACATGATGTGTCCATTGTTGTATATTTAGGATAGCTTACCTAGGCAGGAGATAGTTTAGGCTATATGGAGGCCGATGATTGGTACCTAATTAGGTTCACTGGCCTATCCCAATGTTGGTGTTGGGTGGTTAAACTGTGGGCCGCTCGTACCTTTCATGATTGGCCCGTGGTATAGTGTTGTTATTACTTTGCTACTCTCACTTTGCAAGTACACTGCTAGTGGGCCATCTTGCCCCTCAGGCTCGGCTGAAGTGTCACTGGTTCATTGTTAGATTTTTGTGGTGTTGCTCACCCTGCGGGTGCTCAACCAGTGGGGCGCGTCTCGCCCTCAGTTGGCCCGTGGACCTAGATATTTCCAAGTAACTGTTTTTGCACACTGATTAGGATGGCCTCTAATTATCGAGGGCTCTCTTGTATAGCTAAACTAGAACTTGCCTGAGGTAAGCACTTGCTCGGCCTGCAAGGCCAACTTGACATGTAAATAGTAAAATGAGTAACACCACGTTTTGACGTGTGTTATTATCTTGGCGCTTCTCGTCCCCTTGTGGCTAATACTTATGCAAGTCTGCCACACTTCATTACTTTATTTTTATTTATCAAAGTACTTACTGAGATATAAGTGCAATATGTTCAAACGTCTGTTCTGTGATGTATACAGTATCATTAAAATTCATTGATCCTAATCTCCCTTTGTTCTCATTACTTGCATTAACCTTGTATAAACATGCACCGTAACTGACGGTGCATAGTAACTAGATAATTTTAGCAAATTTCATAGGCTATTTAAGTAATGGTTGTCTAAATTATAAGACATATTAATCTCAGTTACAGCTTACGTAAGAAATGTGGCTTTAACCTAAAATAGATCCCATATATTGTGTATCATGTATGTATATAGCTATTTAAAACAAAATACATGATACAATTTAAAATATTAATATTTCTTATGATAATTTATGGAAAGTTTTCAAAATAAGGACCAAAACTAAGATTTATTATACGAGTTCAAGATTTCATATTTTCGTGAATAAAATAACTTATAATTTACAAGATCATTTATTTAACATAAAATAAGATGTTTAAAAATCCTTGATACATAATATTTACAGTAAAAAAATTCATTTAGGAATACTTTCAACTTCAATATCTAATTAAGTGTACTGTATCGTCTACTTTAGAAAATAAATATTTTATTACATTATTTTCACTGGTATAGTATAATATAATATATTTTAAAACTATAATATTAAAAACTTAATTCATTTGGCATATAGTTTTTAAATAAACTTAAGTTTAGTAACAAATAAAATGTAAAATTCTTAAGCTAGCTTTCCTTAGTCCCACTTATGTCCTTTAAGGTCCAATCTAATGTTATCCTCCCTTCAGCGTATGGGTCTTCACAATGGGTTTGCCATTTAATACTCTGAAGACGTTTTTATATTATACCATTCATATTGAATGTCCTGCCCACAGTAATCTAAGAGGCCTGATTGTTATAACAATTTCTTGTTATGAGTATAAGGATATCATTATTTAACCTTCTCCATTCCCCAGTAGCCTCATTTATTTTTGGACCAAATATCTTCCTAGCCATATTGTATTCGAACATCCTTTTTTTTCTCTCCCATAATGTAAGATATGACACCACGTTTCACATGCACATAGAACAACCGGCAAGATTATATATATATATTTATATATATATTTTCTGAGTTCGACATTACTTGACAGCAGGCGAGATGTCAACAATTTACTAACTGCATTTCCTGACTTTATTATTTTCCTAACTTTCAATATAGTATCTTTATTTCTAGATAAAATTGTTCGTCAATAACTAAAGTCGTTAACCCTTCAAATGATATGTTGCTTAAAGTAATCTCTAAATTATCAACCTCAATATGTGTTCTGTGTATGGACATATACTTTTTCTTTTCAGAGTTCACTTTTAAACCTATTCCCTTACTAGCCTCTGATAAAATATCTGCATTTGTTGCAACACCTTCCTCCCAACAAATCTAAGTCATCAACCTATTTTAATTGCTGCATTGTACCGTTTAATATCAAAATTTCTCTACTCTCTCTTGCTTGACCCTAATACCAGTGCCCGGAATTTGACTACATGCAAGTTATTTTTATCAATCGTCACATACAATTTTCATAAACACATAAACTCTGTTCATAATTTCATATTGTAAAAATGTATATTTTATAGGTTATTTTTTTGTCATTTTGGAATATAATATTTTTTTTTGTTTGTGTCATTTTGAGTAAATTCTAAGCATTTCTAAGGGATCTTTGTGATATATTCTATAGGCCTTTTTTAGTTCTATTAAGGCATTCATATTGAATGAAATAATGTATTTTTAAAGACTATCAAGTAACAATATTTTATAAATGTGTAAATGTTTGCGTCCCATAGTTGCCGTAGTAAAAAATAATGTAGGTAATGAACTTTGTATCTTCTTTGCTTGTATAGCTGTAAATATGCATTCCTGGGGAGACACTGCAACTAGGCTAGATACGCTTTCGTTGAGAGGTTATAGCTATTATTTCAGAAATACCTATTTATAAATTAATATTATATTTAGCAGAATACTAGAGTTTAGTCGTTAAAAACTTTTCATTAAATTTTGCAATTTGTTAAGTTCGCGTTTGAATTATTTCTGTGCATTTATTACGAATTTTTGTTCATATTTTTATGAACATTTTGAGTCATTTTTTTAGAATTTAGATATAATGTTATTGGTCTTTTTTTTAATCATTTTTAGGTCATTAAAATCCGGGACCTGTTAATTACATTTTTTATTTTATTGATTATTTTTGGGTGTTCACCTTTATTCTCATTTCAAACTTAAAAGAGATGCAGAGTACTATTAAAATTACCATTTTGAAATACATTATATTATGTATTTAGGTCTAAGATTGTAAATATTATCAATACCAAATCATTTGAACCCAAATGTGTAAACTTATTAAAAATTACTTTTAGCCCTTCTATAAAACAACAATATTGTCAACGTGTTAGACTGTTGCCCCAGCTAGTTAGTTAATTGCCAGAATCGTTCTGGTACTGGCTCGTTATTGACATTAATTTTCATTTTGTCCCACTAGCTATTACTGGTACACCTATACTTTTTTGGAATAAAGTTTATCACTGGATTAGTTATGATTTATTTCAATAAAGTTAAACCTTGTTCAGCTATGGCTTATGGTCATGAAGTTATAACTGGTTCCACTCAGGTTTGCCACAATGAAGCTATCATGGACTCAGCTATGTTTTTCTGGCATACAGCTATCACAAGTTCAACTATTGTTGGCCACCATCAAGATATAACTAGTTCAGCTATGGTTGGTCACCATGAAGATATCATTGACTAAGCTATGGTTTGCTGACATATTGACTATTGTTGGCTTCCATTAATAAATAACTGGTTCAGCTCTGGTTTGGCAACACGAAGCTAGAAATAGTTCAGATATGGTTAGATGGCTTAGCTCTGGCTTGCCACCATGAAACTATCACTGGTTAACCTATGGCTTACCAACACGTAGCTATCAATTGTTCAGATCTGGCTGGATTACTGCAGTCAATCTATAAGTAGTCAAGCTCTGGTTTCCACCAACATTAGTCCACTTATGGATTTTAATTTTTGTCATGAAGCTACAATTGGTTCATTACTGTTGGTTTATTTTAAAAATAAAATGAAGCTAGAACAGATCAGGTGCTAGTTTTCTACCTCAAATCTATCATCGGTCTAGCTCTGTGTTTTGCCCTGAAGCTAGTACTAGCCAGATATATAATAATAATTATTATTATTATTAGCACCGCATCTTACTACCCGTTCGTGGTTATACGCACTTACGCTAATGTGTAATGGTAGGGTGATTGTGAGATGAAATGGAGGACCTACAGTTTTAACGTGGAATCCGAACTACGGGGGAGGCCTGGCATTCCCCAGCCAGATATAGATTTTCTTCTACAAATCTACCATTGTTTGAGCAACGATGAAATTGTTCATGCTCATTTTATAAAATCTACAATTTGACGAAAACCACTACAAAGAAAACGATACTTAACCACTGAATGTCTAAAAATACCATACCTTTCCATTTTGAAAATATTAGCATCTGGCCTAGTTGAAGTATTTGCAGTAATATATAAACGTCCTCGAGTAACAATACTTATTCCATTAACAATCGTCAGATAGTATTAATTTAGTTAAAACTATAAAAGTAAGCATAATGAAAATTATCTAAACTTATTACCACCGGTTGTGACGGAGAGGCCGTTCCCCCCATAATTACTAACTATATTTACAATAAATTTGAGTAATATACAATATATTATTTAAATCTAGCTATATATTTGTATATTTTAAATAAAAACACATCTTCATTTATTTTTATTTCCCAACTTCCTTTAAGATTGAAAAACTCTATGATGACGAAAATTTCTAATCTATTTAGTTTTTTTGGTCTTACGTCATGTGCACAAGAAAATAATATCTATTTTACCACACGGCAAAAGGGGAAATTTATTAAAGTCTTTGGCAATGGATTAAAAACGCCCGTTTGCTTGTATACAAATAGAGTTCAGTGGCGAGAGCTAAGAATTAGTTCAAACTAGGTTTCAGTTTATGCTACCAGAATGAAACTCTCTGGCTATAAATAAAGATGTTTTAGTATGGACCTTTGGGTTCAGTGGTTCGTTTGAAAATGATGTTTTAGTTATGACTGTCGAGGAAGACAGCTGGTTTTGTGTTCATTTAAATATTACATTATTTTACTGCCTGCTACCTGGACTTCTCATTTAATTTTTAAGTCTTTATAACTTTTTACTAACAATAATTTTTATGAAGTTATTCCTTCTTTAGGGACTGTCATATTTACTCTTTGAGTTCTAACATTGATTTCAAACGAAAGGAGAAGAAAGTGTTACGGATCATTGAATCTTGAATTCGAGGTTTCCATTTTGATCATCTTTGGAGACGAAGTTTTAATTCTCGTCTACTGAAGTCAAAATTTAAATTATCGACTGTCAAGAATATGCTTCTTATCTGGAAATGGTCTCTAAAGATAGAAAAATGTATGATGATACCACAGGAATGATTTTGTGAGTTTTCTAACACGATTTTTCCTAATTTATAAGAGTCAAAGCTCACCAGAATTTTTTCAGCTATTTTTAAGAAACTATTTGCTTCTTTCGTGAGTACTATAAAAATTCATCCTAATTACATCGACCATAATCTCCATTCATCGGTGAAACATAATAATATGTTAAATGTAAACCACAATAAGCGCACCTAAGATATTTAATAAAATTATGCTTCAAAATACTTAATTATAATATTTAATTTTTCAACATAGGCTACTGTCTTTTGTGTCCTTTATGGAAACATATTTTTTAATCATGTAACTAAAACCTAAATTTTGATGAAAGAAAATGCTTTAGATTATAAATAATATAATACGAAATTAATTTAGTTCATATCATATCATAACAAAATGTATTTATACTTTCACTGTCTAAGTATGACATCTTTTATTTTCCTATGTTTAAAAATGTGACTTTATAATCCAGTTTCATAAAAATACTTTCTTTTGTCAAAGTAAATTGTTTGTGAACAAGCAAGATAATATTACTAACGTTTAATTTAACTTTTCTGTAAAGTTAAATAACTTGATATCGATCCTAGATTATATTAGTGAAGCTTCACAGGATAACTAGCGTTAAAAAAGACTAAGGACTACTGAAATTAAAAACGCACATGTGATGCCTGTGGTTTTTTTTTTTGTTAAATATTTACTCTCATAAATGGTATGTCAACATATTTACATTGTTGATGGTTTTCCCCCTGTTTATGTTTTTGTAAGGTATTGTTGACACCCATGACCCGTGGGTATTGGCTGATTGTCAAAATAAATAGGTAGGTCATGCAATGTTGTTAGTATCCTGAAGCCACACCAGTAAACTCGGGATCATAGAATTTCGTGCAATGAAATAGGCCTGTTTCCAAGCCGAAAGATAAGAGTAAATATATTTGCTAGTTTATTTTTATTAACAAAACCCCAATATTATATTTTATTGTTGACACATGTATTGTTGGCTGTATAGTTTTAAGCAGCTATCCCTAATGAAATATTTACTAAAACCATAGTCGTTTGCAACTGTAAAAACTTCGGTACGGCGAGTATAATCAGTTTACATTATAATGTGGGTATAATCATTAAGGACAAAGTAGAGAGTGAAAGGATATTATAATTGTCTGAGTTGAATTTTTTGTGTGTGATAATACATAATAACAAAATTCTTTTTTTTTACTAACATCACTTTCCGGTTCCACACACTCATAAATTATATGTTTTTTTTATTGTTAGACCGTAAGATTTTATCTTTAAAAATTAAACTAATCAGCAGAAATATTTATCGTTATAACGATTAGGAAAGTATTCACAGGATTAAAATATATTTGAAAATTATAGCATATCATATTTATTTATTAATATAATGTAAATTAGCTATTTTTCTTTATATAAAACAACTCGGATCTTACCATAAAAAAAACTAGTTTAATACATCTTTAAGACTGGGATAGTCTGATTTGAGACGAAAAACTAGGAGTTCACAATTTTACTGCTCATAGGCACCAATATACTCACTTGAGTGCAATTAAATCCTCATTAGTCATAAAAATATAATTATTCATCCTCCATATGCCACTAAAGTTAATACTGAGTAGATAACTATTATATATATATATTAATAAAATAAGGATTGTGTCTGTAATGAGCATCGCGTGATATCTGACGCACTCAGAAAGCTGAAATCTTAAATTTAGTAGTCCCTATGCACGAACATGTGTACCTCTATGCTGGAGTTTTAAAATTTGGTAAATATTTTTTAAATTTAATAACAAAATGGATTTGAGGAATTAAAACGAAGATCTATTTTTCTGTGTTTGAAGCAAAGAAAATCGTTTCCCGGGGTGACCACGAAATCCTAATATAGAATAAATTAAAAACAAACTTTATAAAAACAAGAGACTGAAGTACGCACATATTGTATGCCTATTATTTAAGGAAATGGGTGTGCCAAATAAATTTTTCAATTCGAATCGAATCGAATTGAATATATGATTTACTCTCGAAGCCGAAACGAAGCTCGAATATTGTTTGTTAATTATTTTAGTCTTGAAAGTTTATTATAATGTGCTTAATTTTATAACGTTATGCAATAAAATTACTTATAGGGTGTTTTATTGCATTTTTTTGTAATTTTTCATTCGAATCTGATAAATCAAATTACTATCACAACTTTTGATTGAGCTACTTCCAATTTTTTTTTAATGTGATTATCAATTCTCAATATCTAGGAATGGTAATATTTAAACATAGAGTGATTACTCTATCTGTCTAGATTTTTACTGGCGAAGCTTCACTTTCAGTAAAAGCCGTAATTTTTTTAGAATCGAGGACAAAGCTGATATTTATTTCGAAGCTTCACACTTACCTACTTAATGATATTTGGAACGTGATTGTTCATTTCTGTACTTAAAAAAGTATTCTAGTCATCCCTAATTTGGGATAATTCTGTCCAATTCCCCTCACTGCACCCTATCTCATTCAGGTATATTCTAATGTTATCTTCCACTCTGCCTCTAAGTATTCCCGCTGGTATTTCTCCTTTGGATTTGCCATGCAATACCTTGAACGTAGTTTCTTTATTTCGTGATGCATTTCCTTCCCACCATAAGCTGCAAGATTTGATTTCCAAAATTATGTCTGGTGATGAGTACAAGGTACGTAACTCATTAGTTTGTAATCTCCCCTTCTCTCCATAACATTAATCATTTATTGGACCCAATTTTCTTCCAAATACTTTTATATATATTTATATATTTACTAACACAGAATGTGATTTAGTCTATGGGATTTATTCACACATCTACACTCAGTTGCAACGTGTGAAACAATCTAATGTTTAACATGGGGTTAACATAGTTGCCATCCGCACTAACTTTAGAGTTCTGATATTTTTTCAAAATGCAATGGATCACTTAAATATTGTTGAGGCTTCTGGGATTCCTTTTTCACATATTGACCCTTGCCTTATGTGGGTAGATTTGGACACAACTAGCTAAGAGAGGACAAGAAAAGATAATCGTTCCTCATTAAGACCTGAATCCCTTCAGAGGTTATTACAGACCTTATAATCAAATTGACATAGTTTTCAACAAGGGAAGACCCCCACGGATACTGTCTTGATGACTTGGTTCCGTTACGCCCACCCAGTTACACATAGCATGCTGGAGTAAACAGAAGAAATATTCCAAATTAGTTAAAGTGATTGACCCTTTTTATCCAGTTTGGAAATGCTGAGCCAGGAAAACAAAGAATGCCTTTTTCAAGATTTTTTTTTTTTTTTAATTTTCTTTTCGGAAACGGTTTGTTCAAGAATAGAAAGAAGCGTGTTGATTAAGTTATTATACCTTTTATATACACACCTGTTCTATTGTTCTATAGTTTTATCGGGGAACAAATATCGATAAAATTTAAATATTTCAATAGAAAAATGTTTTTTCATAACAAGAAAATAAGAAAATGTAACAAATAACAAACATCACTACATTATCTTAAAAGGGGTGTTGAAATTATTAACATAAAAATTACACTATTTCCCGAGAAAACTTATATTTCCAAACGTATGATTTTTCCGCAAGACATGTCCGGTATCTAGTAGCACGGTTTCCGTGATCCATATGTTATTATTGGCGCGGAAGGATGCTTTGGTTGGTTGTGAAGCCCCGCCACGCCTTTCAACCTCCACCCACCATCACAAAAAATAGGTCTCAGGCTTTCACTCGACAGGGCCAAGGGCCTTTAATGGAAACGACTATTATGACTCACAGTACACACTGAACCAATTACTATTAACGTTTGAGAAAAATAAACTACACATATGATATTAAACATCTTCTTCTTCTTAAGTCAGCCCGATGATTGTTAAGATAATATTTCAGACCATCCGGAGTTGGACACGCACATAGAACTTCGGAAGATTAGTGCTTCTTGCACAATCTGGTATAAACTCCTAGTACTTGGGGCGTCCAGTTAGTGTGGAATTTCCCCTTTGCCTTTCATACTCAAGGTCGTAGTCGGGGGAAGGAGGTTTTGGGGGTTCAAACAATATCAAAATTAAAGAAAAAGTACAAATTAGGAGACTGTGTTAACATAAATAGCATTTCAGAGAGCTTCTAGAGGTTTTAATATTTATAATTTTTTCAAGCCTTAAGCAGTTATGGTGCTAAGTTGCCATAAAAAATACTGAAGAGAGCTTCTAGAACTCTTTATAATTTATAATATTTTTTCTAGCCTCCAGTTATTGGGGGATGTGCCCACCAAACTTCCCCTGAAATTATTGGCCTTGTCCACACTGGATTTATATGAGCGAGCACTAAAGTGCTTACCAATTTTGTCGGAAAGGTTTTAAATTAATTTCCAAGGTTCCTTCACATACCACGACTATTATGAGACTGACGGCTTTACTGCCTCTCCGAAGGAAGTCGTGCTACGGATTTGTATGGTTCCAGAAAATTTCGTTGATGTCAGCTGGGTTTGAATCCACGAACATAAGGTTTTGATCACTCTAAATAAACTTCCTCTTACAAGAAACATCAGAAAATTAATTGTATTAAAGTAGAAAACCTTTTTTTGGAAGTCACACACTAATATTTTTCCATTGTTGTGTCGAGTTATTTTATTTTATCTTTGAAAATCTGACAATGAAGATAAATGTTAGTTGAAAAATATGGACACATTAAATAAAAGAGTAACATCCCAGATTTTCCCCTTTTTATTTCTGAAAAATATGGACACATTAAATAAATAGTAACATCACGGATTTTCCCCTTTTTATTTCTGAACCTTAAATGATATTGCTAGAATTAAATAATATGTTATTAATAATAATAATAATATGTGTGAATGAGAGCACATGGTGGTGTGAGCTATCAAAGACTATCGAAACTCCCACATACATATAAAATATGTATCAGTTTTAAAGTTTAAAGAGGATATTTGATTGATCTCCTAATTCACAGAACACGGGAAGACCATATAATAATATTTCGTATGGTTGGGCTCACTACCTAAGCACAGACCGAATAATCTTCCTGGTTGTTTGTATGAAGCTGTAAAAGTTACCGGTTACATAGCGTGCTGAACGCTAACGCTCCCTGTGTCGACAATTGGAACTTAGCAACTGATCCGGGACACCACACGAACATCAAATAGATAACTGGAAATAGCAATATGAAAAAAGAAAGAATGGAAGTTTGTTTTTTTGGATCCAGGCGGTAATTTAAATGCTTAAAAGAGAACTGTCAGTGTCAGCTGCGACTATTTTTATATTGTTTTTCCTTCTTTTTTTTGGACCTTGTTTCCTTAATCTCTTATATTAAACTCTTGCTTTTAATGCATCTACATTTACGGAGTTGTGTAATTGATCTTTGGTCATTTGGTCTTTGCTGGATTCGAAAACAATTCAAATTACGGGAAATGGAAGTGACCGCAATTATTGGAAAATGACTCATGGCTTTTCATTTTTTTATTCCTATGAGATCATTTCCTAAATTCGTAATTTATGAATTAAAAATTGAATTTAGTTCACGAAAATAAACTTTACAGTTACCAAATAGCCGAACCGAAGCAAGAAGACGCAAAGGAAAAGGATGTGAGACGAACCCAATGCTAAAATTAACTTTTTGTATAAAGTAGGCCTACAGATTTTTTCAAAGTTACTCACATTATAATCTACAGTATCAGTGAATAAACCTAGAAATTATCATTTTATTACCAACCAAATTTTATTTCTATCGATGACTTTTAGCTGCAAAATATTAATCTGCAAGAACAAAATTCTAGTTAATCTAATTTAAATTCCTTAACGTCCATCCAGGAAATATATAATATAAATCTATCAAATCATATTATGAAAGTGCCTTTTGATTGTAAATAAAACGGATTATAACAAAAAAAGTTTTTATTACTTGAAAAACCAAATTTATTTAAATATGAGTATTTTATATATATCTTTTGTTTTGTGTCCTAAATATATTTTATTATCATATCAAAGAGTCAAATTGTGAAAGAATACTCCAAATAAATATTGTTTTTTTCGTTATAACTATGAAAAAAGTTCTTAATTTTAATGATATATTAAAATATATAATTATTAGATATTTTTAAATTACTTTTGTTTATCTATCATATTAGAGAACAATTATGTAAATGTTAAATATAGATTTTTAGCCATAAGCTTCTCAGGGTACATACTCGTATATTAGGTGTCACTGAAACTCGGTAGATAATTGTTAGGTTCCACTTATATTAATTTCGTTCTATTATAGACTCAATCCCAGGAGTATTGAGATCGAGGCTGAAGTTCTGCGAATAGTATTTTACAAGTCGGATGTCAAGATTAGTATTATTTTTTCTTATTAATTATAAAATCACAAGATTCTTAATTTTGTTATATTGTTGAGCTCAGAATTGTTAATCTTATTTATTGTGTCAGGTTGCACCTTTTTATGTAGTCATTTTAGACCAGGGTAAATTAGTATGATATTTTAATTCTGTGTTTAGTTTTCATTAATGACATACTCTTACGAAAGTATTAACCTTTCGTAAAGTTCGTATATTCCCTATTTATAAAAATAGTATTACTTATTTTTTTAAATTTTATTATTATTTTCACGTGAAAATTTCAGAAAGCAATAGCGTCTACTTAATACAAGAAACAACGTGGAACTTAGAATAGCCCACCGTTTGGACCAAAGGCATGGGATGGGATTAATTTTTAGGCGACTTTCACACGTGACGGTTTTTTGCCGTCGCCATGGATGGTGCGCGTCGTTAATAAAGACGTCTGTACCAACGTCGTGCGGTGTTGAATTCCCTCCAATTTATCACTTCCATTTCCTCGTTATGCTCCAGTGTGCTAACAATGAACCAAAGAAAGAAGTTGTTGTGTGTACCAAACTCCTTTTCCGTTTAGAATTCTGAGTTGATTAAAGCACGAACAAACCTTCCTCCAAGCTGACGATGACTCAGTCCGATATTTGCAATCCTCTAAGATTCTGTATACAATATTCTGCCTTTGTGAGGAGAAAAGCGTACCACTGAATCTTTACGCAGAGCTATGCACAAAACTTAAAGCAATCTCAAGCCGGTGTTGGGCTTTGGTGAACAAAAGGTAAGATAAATTTATCACTTTTGAGGCAAATTGAATTTTCAAATATAGTTTAAATTGTTTAGTTTCTGTGTTTATTTATTTTTATAAAATATATTCATTTAAGTATTTCAAGACAATCTTGTTTCAAATAAATCGAAGTATGAATTTTCACCAGGCGTTTCTGCGAAACAGTGTCTTCAAATCCATTATATTACTTGCAGGACTTTTTAATGAATCTGTTTTACAGGTCAGTCATTTTTAATAAATATAATAAAACCATATATGATAATTAAAAAATCTATTTAATGTTTTCAACGTGTACATTCAGAATAAAATCATTATATCATCACACGACTTATAAATTAGCTTAAATCTAGATTAGATACTGCACCTTATCCTACAGCCATTAACTCATTAGTATGAGAGGGGAAAAAAAGTATTTCGCCAGTGATAAATATTTCGACTATGCCAGGAATCGAACACGTGATTCCTAGTTTAAAGGCAGATATGTTACTGACTAGACTATAATGTTTGACAACGCTTTATAAACACAATCCAAATTTTTAATGATTTATAGTTAGTCACATTATTATTATAGCTCAATAGATGTACTGTAAATGTTTAATTTATGTCAAGCCTGCCATTGAATAATGAATCAATCTGAAGGTATATAGTGATTAGAAGCAAAAAAATTGGAACTGACAAGGATTCGAATTAGTGGGCATGGGTACCATTATATGACGCTCGTTTTGTCTGAATTTATAGTTATATGGAGGTCAGGGTTTGAATTCCGTCCAAGTGTATTAGGTATTAACTTCCTAAGAAGCTATAATATAAATTACACATATTTGGTTACGTTTCTTAAAAATGTTACTATTTTCCCACCATACCCAATTGTTGTAGTTGATTGTGCATATTCCAGACGGGTGATAAGACATGGTTCACAAAAAAAAAACTTAGCCATATTTCACTCTAATACAACGTGTTCGACAAACTCAACAAACTTCTGTGTTAAATCGTTGAAATTGCAAAACATTCGAGAAAAAAAAATACCTTGTCGGAATGAGCTAATTTTCATCACGTCTGTGAAAACAAGGCTTTCAATCAGGTTCCTCTCACGATTTTCCTTTGGTGCAGGAATTTTCCTGGCTAGAATCCAAAACCGTTGGTGTGAGGAAGCTCTGTGGTAGTGTAGGGAACACTGACCGGAAATAATTCTCTCCACTAGGAGCGCTACTAGCTTCATGAGGGAAAGACAACTGGGACAGATAAAGGTTACCTCGTCCAGTGCCAAGAAATCCTGCAATCTACTGACTCGGAGAAAGAGCTCTGAAGACGTACTTGGCTTCATCACACGCTGTTTCGAAAGTTGGGATAGTTTTTGTCTCACATTTTGGAGGAAAGGTTTTTAAAATGTTAAGGCTGAATAGTGATTAAAGTTTGTAACTTAGTTAAATAGCAAACCCTCAATTGATTAGAAGATAATATTTGAAAACTTTAACATTAAATATATTTATAAGAAATACTATGTTCTATAGTATATATTTTGAACATTATTAATTCAAAGACCCCCAAAATTCATAATAATTAATAATATTTCCATAAAAATTGAAAATGTTTGCTAATGTCTATTTATATTTTTTTTAAAAAAAGCTCGGTAATGTTTCTGTTCATCTTATGGCAGTTAAAAAAAAATACTGAAAACAAAAATGCTTCTTGAAAATGTATATGAGACATATCCATCTGATTTTTGAACTTTCAATATGTTATTTACTAATTTATTGATTGTAATAACTTCATTCACACATCATTATGCTGGATAACTACAAAATATTAGTGTCATGATGGGCTTATTCAGCCAAAGGAACAAAAGGGCAATGTTAGTTTCAATTACTCGTGTAAGAGGTCAGATGGAAAGGGTATGTAAGCAAGCGGTGAAATATGGTTTTGAAAAAAAAAAAACTTAAATATTATTGTGGTTTTGGATTAGTGAAAGCTAACTAAATGTGAATATACTTTTAATAATAATAATAATAAGTATATTATTATTATTTACCGACTAAATGACTAAATTAAACTGCAGGTAACTAGAATAATGTATTTAAATTAAATACAGTTCTTGAAAATAAATTTTATATTTTAGGATTTGTTCTAAAATGGTTGACCAATTAAAAACAGTGAGGTAATAATAAAATATATGATTAAATTCAAAAACTTCTGATGTGTATATCAGAAAATAGCATACATGAAACTAGTTTGATCCCAGTAGACTTAACTAGAAATTATTATTATATAAATGATTTAATTTGGGGAGTGATGGCACTCAGATGGAAAAATATGATCTCCCTAACCCAGTTATACCCTTCTAAAACTGCTTGAAGAAATATAAAAATTTAAAAATCTTCATATCAGTGAAGATATTATAGAACCTTTCCTTTAAACATTACTAATGCCTCATTGGACTCTTTGCTAGCTTTTAAAATAATTTGTTGCAACTTATCCACACTTTTTTAAATGTTACTCTTAAGAAGAAAATCGATCAACGTAGATTGAAGATAGGGTCTAAATGACGGCAAAAATAGAATCCTTAATCTCCTTCAAAATTATTTCAGCTTCCTTGACTTTTAGAATAATTTGAAAAAGACTCTATAGAAGATGTCAGGGTTAAAAACAATCATGAATAAATTCTGGTACTTAAACTGGTCTTGAAACCTTATATGGAAGAAAATAATAATAGAGAAAATGAATGAAATGTATAGTGACAGGGAACGAATAAACTATTTAATCTGAAATATGTCATATTCAAAGAATCCACCAAAACCCTGCTTTCAATCATTTTACCTTCTCTCTTTACGTAGCTTCAACTCCGTGCCCCTTTACTTCACTAGGTGATCTTAATAACATTAGAACAGCAATCCCGTAGCATTTTGATGTAATTATTCTCTTTTATTAAGAAAATTGTTGAGAAATAAACCAAATCATTTCGAATCTATTTGCCATGATAATAACTACATGGCATAGGTAAATGACCTAAACTGTAAATAATATGACTTGAATTGGTATTTTATAATGTTGGAATGTGATGGAAAGTCAAAAATAAAACTTGTTGCACTTAAGACCATCTTGGCTGGTTAGTTACTTACTTGGCAGCCATCATTGAGCCTGGTGTAAAAACAAACTTTAAAAAATATTTACTCTTATAAAATAATTAGATATTAAAAAATAATGGGGAACGTATTTTCTTTCTTACAGTTATTCATGTATTATTTTTAACTTATTAAATTTTAATCAAAATGTAAGTAATAAAGAGAAGTGCTTTATTTTTTATTGGCAACAGCCAAACCTCTCAAATATGGCTGCACTGAATAATTCATTAAGTGACTCATACCTCCTTAATAAGTGCATATGTGGCTTACTAAATAAACGGTATGGTATGGCTTACTAGACATATTACTCGCTCCTTTACCAAAAAATTAAGACATTTACATAATACTAGTAGCATATGTTAAATAAATTAATATACATGGTTTCAGAAATATAATAGAAACAAGAACATCTTTAAAAAAAATGAAATATACATTGGCAAAAGGGTATTAATAATGAATGACATCACTTTTAGCCATAGAGAGTAAAAATCAATTTTCGTTTCCTAGACCTTTATTGAAACAATATATATTATTATAATTTGGAAAGTAATTGTTTTATAAAATTACTGTGGTTTAGTAATGTCCCCGAAAGGCGCATTTTCAGATTTAAAACGAAGACTGTTCTCTCTTGTTTTTAACTCATTTTGAATTTTCATAACAAGAGGTAGTGAGATTTGTGGCCACGGCCACGGCTGTCAGGTATCGGTAAGTTATGTATAGGGGAAAAAACACCCCGAAGGAAATAGCAATTTGTAAATTGTAAATCGAGGCCAACACTTTTATATGGGATTTTTTCCGTCTGTCCCTGGGACTAATTAACTGTCATTTAAAATGCCAGTCGTAATGGGAACAGTTGCCAACGAAGTACAAAAGGCAGGTCTATATAGTTTTGGTTAAGACCTATCCAACTGGATTATCTTGGGAGGAATTTATGAGATTGTCTTATGAAATTATTATTTGCTCAACTTATCGATTGATAGCACAGTTCCATAACACAGCCCTTTTTGGGTATTCATATGTAATAACAACATTCTTATTGCGTCTGTTTTCAAAGTCATTTTATGTGGAGGCATACCTGAGTGAATAAGACTGTTGAGGAATACAACCGGATGATTATCCCTATCAATCTCGTTATCACAATCGATTAAGTCCATACTGTAGTAGCAAACAATTTATATTTTCTGTAATTTTAGAAACTCTTCTGTATCTATCATCGGATTATGTATTGAAATAGTTTAAAATATTAATATATCCTTGAAATTAAGATGACTGCCAAAGGATTCCTTAACTATGTTAGTAAGTATGAGTTGGTTTGTCACGCCAGTTATTTTATTTCCAGCTCATCGTTAACAAATGTACCAACAGAGGAGAGAATAGAGACACTTGCTCCCACGAGATTGTATAAATATTGGAGGTAGCTAAGCTCCACCCAACAGTGTTCGGAACGTGCGTTCAAACAGCGCCCCTAGCCGACAAACAGAGTTTTATAGAATAGAATAGAAATAATTATTTACTATCACAGTGCTAACTAGCGCCACCAGGCCACCTAATGACTTACTTTTTTTTCCTTTCTAATACCGCGTCTTACTACCCGTTAGGGCTATACGCCTATGTACTAATTACGCTAATAACATTAGGAATTAGGAAGGTTATATTTATAGTAATTTAACCCACATTTGCTTGGTGGGAGTGAAAGTAACGTGTTAGACCACACGGCCACCAAAGTGGGCTGGTAACTTGTTGGCTTGGCGCAAGTGTATAGCGGCAGACAACTTTTTTTGGATTGATAGTTGATAATTACCAACGGAACACATGATACATCCTTATCGTTACCCGCCCCCTTAAACAGAAATTCTATAAAAGCTTATTCAATATTATTTAATCAGACACGTCAGATTTAAATTAACGAATCTAAAAACAAAATAGCCCACGAACTCGTATACATTTGAAACCCTTTTCTTATGTTGTTTCTTATTTGTATATATCTGAGATTGCTTTAAAATGAATATTGGGGGCCTCACATAGCCCTCAGACTCTCCGGTTTCCCTCCCCCCTCCTACGATGGAAAACATCTCCGGTGGGCACCCCTGATCGTTATTAAAGAACTGTTTGTTCTCCAGATTGAGATGCCATAAACTATAGTCTGGGTCTTAAAAACGCAGGCTGTTTGTCAGCCTCAGCATCACAAATTCCGACCTAAAAATTTATGATTTATACTTGTTTATACTATAGCGACTCTAATTGAATGGGAGAACACTAATGAACGTTGACGGAAATCTTCAAACAAAAATACTACTTTACTGCTAAATGGAAGCCTATTTTACACTCTACCTTTTAATAGTTTATCAACCACATTTACAGGAATACTTCGTGTCATGGTCACTTATTCCCATATTATTACTTTTTATTCTATGATTGAAGTTACTTCAGTCGAAGTTATCATCTTTCTGGGCATTGACGTTTCAACTAAGAGGACGGGAAACTTAAATGTATAATTATATGTCTAGCCTCTCTTTTCATGAGAGTATAAGCTATAATAAATACAAATTATATGTAAAGAAATAGTAAAATAAATAATTCTCAATCTAATTTAAATTATACACAAATTAAAAACTAAATAAAAATGGCATGGTTAGTAGTTTGTTAGTTTAGGAATAACAATTTTCCTAGAATACTATTTATTATAATCATAAAAAAGGTGTAGGAACACTAATACATCCTAATGTATTTGGAATTTACAAAATTGAATCTATGTGGCAGGAATGTAGAGTGATTGCCCCATATGACTAGAAAAATCTAAAATCAGGAACTTTCAAAATTGGGTGAGTGCGGGAGTATAGTTAAAATAAAAATTTCAGAGTCTCTGCGCACTAGGTGATTTGGTCGCACGATTGATTGTCGCCCTGACTTGCTCCACGACCATGTGTAGCGACCAGGACACGTCAGATATTATTTATATTTTAAAATCTCAGAAAATAAATGTGTAACAAGAAGCAGAATGTTTGAACTTGTTGAGAAAATGATGAAAAAGAAAGAAGAATAAATTCTGGAATCATCCTATGTTATAAATGTGCTATGAAATGGGATTCTTTGCAATATTTTATCAATCTTTTAGGCAATATTAAGAAATATTTTTAATTACACAAGTATGTCCCTGTACTTTAATTTGGTGAATATTTGCTTACATTGCAAGACTTAGTGAAAAAAGTATTATTGTATTTTGGAAAAACACGTACATTCTACATGATGATTGTCTGACGTCTGGAGACGACTGGCCGCTCGTGTTTCAAACTAGCAGTGCGCTATCTGCCATCTAACCATATGTAAACATCCGGTCGTGGTGATCGGATTGTCGCATGCACACCGTCCGGTATCACAGTAGTCGCACGGCAACTAAACTGTCTACTGTAATCAAGTGCGCGTTTTCCCATTAAAGTGGACATGCAGGCAACGTAATGAAAGGCCAGTGTTTTTGCAGTTTTTATAGCAAAACATTATTAATGCAAAAATAAATTCAATATTTCAGTCTATACAAACATAGATTTTAATTTTCTTCACATGATGATATCAACAGTGGTTGAGTATCCCTCATGAGCATAGATACATTATATAACAAACATGAAAAGAAAAAAAAGTTTTCATCTTATTTTAGGACACACTTGACGAGTAGTCAACAGATGTTGATATAACCATAGATAGAAAATTAAGCTTTATGTTTTATAGAAGCCATATTTGAATTATTTTGACTAAAAAGAGTATTTATAAGTAATTAAGATGATTTTAATAAAATAAATTATTTTTGGGATGGATTAATAATTTTAAATTTTTTAAAATTACCTTCAAGATTTAGATTAAAACCTGGGAATTGTATTTCTAAGTTAATAGCTATATTTATTTTTATTTTAAACAAATATCAATAAATATTAATTAGATTTATTTAAAAATAAGAGATCATTGAAAATTTGATTTTTTTAAATTATTTAAATAAATAGTTTAAAATGTGCGTATGAATATTTTAATTTATAGTGATTAACAAGATTATTAGCTCATTTTCTTGATGAAAAACTTAATTACTGATAGTTTAATGAAAACATATTTTTGAAAATGTGTTCTAAGTTTTATATGAAAAGAGTTTTTAAGATTGTATCAGACGTTTTACTATAAATTGGTATGTGCGAAGTGTTTTGGATGTTAAATAAATTGTTTGTTGTTTTAGGGAAAATATTAAACATACTATGGTTAATTTAAACGAAATTTTTGTTTCTAACCATTACAATATTTTATTTGAGAAGGTACGTACTGTTTAAATATAACTTTCTAATTTTTTTTTCAAAACGCTATGGAATTTTTAGATGAATAAGATTCATCTTCTAAAATTATAGAAACAAATTACAAATTAGAATACAGGTACATCTAAGAATCAAAGACATACATCTTTGATCATAATAGTTTCTAAACATAAACAAACTATTTTCTTGTTTATCGTTCAACTAGAGGTCATAAGAAGAAAATCATAAAACATTAAATTAGTTTTTCTCTCAAAACTCCCATTCAGTGCACCACCGGTTGGTGAGGTGGTATTCACGCGCTATACTGAAATTGTTTCATGAATATTTGAAGAGTTTTGTTTAACAACCCAAAACCCCAAATACCTCCTTCTGTTGAAATAAGACTTGCATGGTTTGCTGCGATGGATATTTCTGGAACATCGTAAACTTTCTTTCATCACGATTCAGCCAGGTCCCTTGGTGTTGTTTTATGTCGTAAATCGTGTTATATTAGACTATAAATAGGAATTTAACACTTAAATCACGGAGTCTATTTAAATTAAATACGAGAATGACTCGCAAGGTGACCACCATGTTTAAATTATGCATTAAGTTTTTGTATGCTAATTTACATATCTTACTTTATTGCAGACCCGCATCAATGGGCGCGCAAAATAAAACTCACACCCGTCTGGTATGGATTACCATGGACGTGAATTTAGAATTTAGACTACCAGCAGACTATACTGAAGTTTTTTTTCCCTAAATAACCTCCTTGTCTCTCACCACGCAAAAGAGGAAACAATTCCTTTAAAATTTACCTTACTCATCCTTACCATAAAAATATAATTGATGCGTAAATCCCGAATAGGTAGTGATACTCTGTGCGAGAAACTGATACTTTACTTCACACTAAATACTGTCTTTGAAATAACAGTAACCCGCTTCGGTGACCGTATGCTACAAGGCGTCAAACTCGCAATATACTAAACTGCCGGTTACCGAGAGATTAGGTTTCTTATCTTGGTCGGATGTGCAGAGAGTGATATTTCCTGAATTATATTCCACTATCCTTCCATTCAAATGTATATACTCTTCCTTTAAATTAAACCTTCTTCATCCCTTACACATTAACGTAATTAGTACATAAGCTTATAACACAAACGGGTAGTAAAAAGTTCTGTTAAAGAAACAAAAAAACAGTAGATTACCTTTTAGCTCAAATAAGATCCCCCTGACCACATGCACACACAATTTACTATGCTAATAAATGTGTTTTGGCACCATTATTAATTAGGTTTACGTAATAACAGACACCTGTATTCGGCTCAGGAACTGTTATTAATATTTACAGTTGGAAATTCAATTAACTTTATTTATCAACAAAACAAAATATATGTCAAGGATGATATAATATTTCCGAGGTGTAAATATTAATCCTAAGGCATATTTACATATCCATGATAATTCGCTTTATAATATGACTGGTATGAACACTACTTCAAATAAAATTAATCCAGTTGAAGTTATAATTTTATATCCTTAAATCTGGTTTCACTTCCAACTTTCTTTGGTATTTTCATTTGTAAGAGACTAATAAAATCTAATTTCACAAATATGTTATAATAAAAACCATTGAAAGCTTTTTGTTTTTGTTAGACAATCTTTAGTAACTAGAACGAATCCGCAGCCATAAGTCTTTCAGGTGATTTTGAGTGAGCTAGTTTTAAAAATCTGTCAGCAATTTTAACCTTCTGTGTCTGGTGCTGTTTCATTTTGGTAACAGTTGTAATTTGTTTGTAATTCTTTTAAAAATTAAACATTTTTAGTCAGATCCCCTCCCAATAATCTTCAATTAGCTCCTGATGTATCAAACATTCAAAATATATGTTTATTTTTTGAGATACAAATTTTAAATGGGGTCGTTCAGGAGTGTTGTGAATATGCAGTAGCGCCAGTCATGATGCCATACGTCCTGCTTATGTTTACATTGCTTAGTTCTTGTATGTTCTATCACGTGTATGAAAGTTATATCATGTTGCTATAGTTTGCAGTGGTTGTTATTCAGGAGCAGTCACTATTATACTAAAAACATAAGAATTGAAGGAAGGTTAGTTTAAAAAAATGTGAGTAGCTTTTTTAAATAAATTTTGTCTATAAAATTTTTTTCTGTCCAAAATACGTTTTTATTGAAATTAGTATTTTATTAATGTTAGATATTTATAGTTTTGGTTGTTGTGCCTCACTGTTCAGTCGGCCATGGTATCTTTCCTCCACACTTGCACAGGCCACGCCACCCACCCCCTCTACTGCCTGGACCTCTCCACAGTCCATATTCTCTAAGCCGTCCGTGAAGAGTTCCCCACTGAACCCAAGTCAGAAGCATCCGGGCTGGAGTGCCGCAGGGTTCCATGGTGGGCCCTGTGCTCTTCAGTCTGTATGTGAATGACATTCCAAAATCCACAGGCACTGAGTTGGCATTGTATGTGGACGACACGGCTCTAGTAGCGGAGTCGTGGCGAGGGCAGCTGGTGGAGAGGCGACTTCAGACGCACCTGACGCAGTTGGAGGGGTGGCTGACTACCTGGAGAACGAGTATTAACGTGGAGAAGAGCACCGCAGTGCTCTTCACATGGAAAAGAAAGTACTACAGGCCGGCTCCACTCCGGCTGTTCGGAGAACAGATCAGATGGGCGGACAGTGCTAAGTACCTGGGACTTACGCTGGACACCAAACTGACCTGGAGACTACACTGC
>CABEEJ010000706.1:105698-145749 GCA_901482245.1 Timema douglasi | reverse complement strand
TTTTTTTTTTTTTTTTGCAAGAAAACGTTCTTAAAATGGTTTAAAGAAAAAAGTTAATGGCGGTTTACCCTCCTTCCATGATCTCCCAATTACACACACACACACACACACACACACACACACACACACACACACAATTATATCTTGTTTTATCCCAGTCAGATTATATACATGTATATATGATCAGGGAATTTACAAGTGATAAATCGTTACTAAAAAATTTAGAATTATAACCTGAATCATTCATAATGAATTAAATTGTAACATTTGGTTATTTCAGAAAGTTGAATAAAATATTGCCTCGCACCTTGAGTTGTTGATAATTGTTTTCTGTGAATACACAAAAAATAATCATGAAAAGCAATCAAACTGCTCAGTAATGACCATATAGTCTTATTTTCGAAAAAGCACTACTAACGTCTTAACAAGTGAACCAAGCTTTGGGTGGATTTTAATAATAAGTATTTTAATAAAATTTTCTGATATCATAGTTAAAATATAAACCAAATTAATTAAACCAAATCTTTATTGCTGTGTAATACTAAAAGTTGAAACTATTATTTTTATAAATTGTATTTACTCTCAAGATGAGTATTGCAGGAATCCTGTAAAGTAATAAAAGGAAAAGAAAAAACTTTTAAGAAGAAATACGAGAAAATGGAACGTTAAAGTAATGTCCTCCCCTCGTTGACTTTACATTTCAGAGACATTATGTACTGAAACATCGTGGTGTTCTAGAAGACAAAAGACTTTCTCGCCAGGACTTCTAGCGACATGAAGTGAGCAGAGGTACTTGTAAAGAGGAAGGTAAAAAACAGAGTGAAAAGTGGCTACAAGTAGACACAAAATTCTTAACTTCCTCACACATAAAATGGGGTAAATTCACACACACTCATACACTCTCACCAAAACTGGCTAAATTTATTTCTTGAAAGAGCTGTCTTGGATGAAAAACCCAGATAAAAAGCAAACCAACGAAAGATGAAATGGTACAAAAGAAAAAGTGAAAAATACTTCATGCATCTTATTGTCACTTGTCTTTGAGAAAGAAAGGAAGGATGCATTACTTTGTGGGTTTCTTGCCAACTTTCTGGAGATTAACCTAATTTGCTATGAGCAAGAAGGCGTATAAAGGAAATAGGGATAAAAGCAATGTAAGGAATACCTGTGGAATAAATTAGACATTATAAGAGGATATCGAAATGGTTTGAGGAGGGTCTGGGCGTTTAATATTCAAAGATCATTAATAAAATAAAATATAGTTTTAAAATAGTTTTAAAATTAGTTCATCTTTAGGGTGACCTGGCGGTCTAGGGGTAAGGTGTCAGACTTTTGTTAAATCCCCGGTCCCGGCACAGATTTATCTGATTACCAAACCCTTCCTTCACCTCTGACAAGACATCTTGTGAATGTGAGGAATGCCATTCACAATCACCCTACCATTACACATTAGCGTAAGTGCGTATAACCCGAACGGGTAGTAAGACGCGGTGCTAGTAATAATATTAATATTTAATTTTTTAAATATACATAATTTTAAATCTGATATTTAATAAAAAATATTTTTTCATTTATTCAATTTATAAAGATTTTATAATTTCAATATTTTATTATCTTTTTAAAATAATATTATAATATTTAAAATTTGGTTTTGCTACCCGTCATAGTAGCTATTTTAACCGAGTATTTACACTAGTGTGTTGGGGATTGGATGGAGGTGAGAAAGTGAGAAACCACTAAAGAAAAATCAGCCTTGCCTGACATGGATTATAACCCTAACATTTTCCTCCATCGTTTCATTATATTGTAAGAGTAACTTAGGGCCCTTTTATGTATGCAATTCGTGTCGTCCGACAACCGACGGCAAAAACTCGCCCGTTTTATAAATCGGTGGGAACAAATGTAGCTCTTTATGCTCTGTCTTCCGAATTAGTTGTAGCTACGTTTTTAATAACGTGTCATCGTGTCCTAGGGTTCGCTTGTGGCAAATAAATCAGTGTAACCAATCTCGTATCTTTTTGACCAGTTGTTTGAAGGGTTTAAGCAAATGGCGTCGTATAATTGGATGAACTTACGCCAGAGTGAATTATCTCCAAAAAAATACATATTATTGGTTTTATATGTGATCCTGTTCAGAATTTTGTCCTCTTTCTTATGCCATAGTGCACTATGTCGTATGCCAACAAGAGACTAAACAGTAACATAATCTTGTTTTGCTATGAGGTTGGTAATGCTGTATGCCATGAGCCACAGTGAACTAAACACCAGACAAAGATGGCTTCCAGTCCACGTCATTCACGTCACCCAAGAGTTATTATTATTAGCACCGCGTCTTACTACCCGTTAGGGTTATACGCACACTCAAGAAGAAATTGAGTTGAAATAATTAACAGTGAAAGTTATAGTGAGGTTAATGAATTCAGTAGTGGTTCCTCAGAAAACTATGTACCCAGAAATGCATCAAACACATATGATTCAGGTAAATTAAATACATTTTTCATCAAATAATATGAAAAACTAATAGGATAATTTTAAAAGAAATTCACTTTCGCCATAGTGAGCTATGTGCAAACTCAGCTTCTTTTTGTGTTCCACTTGGATCAGTAATGTGTTTAATGCAGTGCTACCAATGTTTGAGAATATGGTATACCACCCCCCCATAGTATTAGGACAAAACTTCTTAGAGTTATTTTCTAAAACCTAAATATTCAACACAAAATATTGTCATGTTTGTGTGTGTGATTAATTTTTATTTAACCAATACTATGATGCATTTTTAGGGGAAAATCATGCAAATAAAGCATAATATATATATATATATATTTAATTGAATCGATTTTATTAATCAATAGTCATTAACTTTAAGAAAATACACTTTAAAATTACTACCAGTTAAAAAAACATTCTTAATGCTTTTCATTTACTCTACATTAATGTGTTTTTGATGCTTTGTTCTGATTAAAATTATTACTGAAAATATGTGTTTTGTAGTGGGTGTGTGTTGGTTTTTAAATTGTGGGGAAAATACTACTTATTAATTTAATTTGTTGATTTCATATACAGAATATGGCGGTGAAAGCCAACGATCACCAAGAAAATGTAAAATGGGAGATCCAAAGAAACGGAAGAAAAATATAAGGACGTTGAACATATCTTCAGGAAAAGAGTATGTAAATGTTAAAAGGGAAACAATGAAAGACAAGGAATTTACTGACTACTCTTGTACCTGTAAATTAAACTGCACAAATAAGCTAACTGTAGAAGATAAGGAACACATTTAACTTATACTACAATGATTCACCATCTTGGGAAATGTAAACTGCCATTATTTCTGGCGCTGTTAGGAGTGGCAGTGTCAAGAGGAAGTGTCCAGGTGTTGATGAAAGAAAGAAGCAATCTAGCAGGACTTACTTTATACCCACAACTAAAAGGTGACATTAAAGTATGCAAATACTTGTTCATGAATACTTTACAAATTGACAGAACATGAATTCATCGTGCTCTGCTTAAGACAAAATCACCAAAACTGAGTTATCTCAGAGGAAAACACATCCCTCACAACAAGACTTCTGATACCATGGTTGACCTAATAAAAAAAATATTACAAGCTTCCCCATATCAGAAAGTCACAACACTCTTACACATACAACAAATTTTGAACCTCACTTTAATGTATAGACTTTTTGTAGACTATATAAAGGGAAATAATCCTTTGAAAAAAAAATTCCGAGTCAATCTTTGTATGAAAAGGTTTTTGGACGTGAATTTAATTTGAGTTTCAAGCCACCCAGGAAATACACATGTCAGACATGTGATACACTTAACATCCAGATACAATCTGCCACAGAATAAATTAATGAAGAAACGCTAAAAATACTTAAAACTAAGCAAAAATTACATCAAAGGAAAGTCCAACAGGCAAGATGTAGTATGAAAAAATATGATAACTTAAGCAAAAAGCTAACCACTGGAGTAGTGTATTACAAGAGACAGATACCATGCTATATTCAAAGAATACACGATTTTGCTACCAGGAATGGTACCATGCATTAATGGGATGAGAGAGTGGCTTCCAGGTAAGCGCAGGAGGTAGGTTCTTGTACTATAAAATACCTCAAAACTCATGAGCACAAAGATAGTTTAATTACCTGGTCCGATTCCTGTGGTGGCCAAAAGAGAAATATAAAAATAGCTGCCATGTGGATGCACGTTGTGCATTCTTCTACTATGAATGCAAAAGAGGTAATAAAAAAATTCGCTGAACCTGGACATTCTTATCTACCTAATGACAATGATATTGGCGATATTGAGAAAAAAATGAATTACCATTCTGAGCTATCTATATGTGCCAACACATTTGTGTGCAATAATTAAAAGTTCAAGAGTGAAGATAAACTGAAAGAAAACAAATTCCGGAGAAAAAGCATAATGGCTGAAAGTAAAACAGACGAGATTCAGAAAAGAAAATTCTTGAGTTATGGAATTTAAGTGCAACCCCAACAGTATAGAAAGCTTTCTATCTGTCAATTTAAATAAAAGGCTTAAAAGAAGACCCATATATCTGGGTAGTTTGGATCTACCCATTTTATAGCTAGAAGAAAGAAAACTGAATCAAGTAAAAATAAGGTATGTAAAAAGTCTTTTACAGTTTGTTCCACCATGCCATCACCCTTTCTTCAATCATTTAGAGAGTATTGTGAATGTGCAGGAAAGTGACGAAGTATATATCGAGCAGAAATTGATGAAAAACTTATTGTTAAATTTAGATTTAAGCGTACCTATGTTATAATTTTATTCTTTATTTGTATCGTATTTTTAGTTTTAAACGCGTAATCATGTTTACTATCTGATTTAAAAGTTATTACATAAAATACTGATAAATTATAAAGGAAAGATTGTAAGATTTTTTTAAAACATATATTGTTAAAGCTAGTTTTTTGTTCATATTTGTTTTTTAACAAATTATATTTCTCAACTTGATGTGGGGTTATTGGTTTTTTGTATTTTTAAAATGTTTCTAAGCTTGGTGTTAGGTTTCTATGCGTGATGTTTTTAAAATCATGGTTTAAGTTCTTTTTATGATTGATGACTTCAACAATGTCATTCTTTTAAATTTATAATTAATATATTGTTAACAAGAACAGTTTAAAATAATGAAAGATAGATAAGTTGATAATAATAAAACAAAACAAAAATATTAAAAAGAATAAATTGAATGTGACCCCACATAAGCCATATTTTCTTTACTTGATGTATAAAGTAATGATATTTGGTTATTTATTAATAATAAACGGCAATTTATATAGTTTGTCAAAAATAAATAGTTTTCATATTCTTCTTATGACATAGTGAACTATCTATATAATCACATGCCAGAGTGAAATATGTATAACCGTTAAAAATATGACACTTATTTAGAGGTTATAAAATGTGGCTGCAATAAATAATTTATCATTATAGGCTGTGAAAAAATGTAAATAATATATTATCAGGGTTTTTAAAGTTTTAGATAATTTCTAGATTTTTCTAAATCTATTCAACTTTGAAACTGTTTTTTTGAAAAGCATTGGTTTTCGCTGATAGTTCACTATGGTTTAAGACCATCCAATTGTGTTGAATCTGAACTAAATGTGACCTATTTGGAACGATTCCTTGGAATGTTACCACTAACTCATCAAACAATGTAAAATATATCCTATAATAATTGAAAAACTGGTCATTCTCATCTCTTAATTTTCCGTGCAGATTACGAAATGCACTATCTACTTACCTTGCACAGTTAATGGGATGGACATCCCGTTATCTTTTTCGTATTTTTATTAAAAGTCAACCGATGAGTATCATACAACACGCATGGATCCATCTTCTAATGCAGGATGTTAGCAAAACTGATTAAAAAAAATTAATCCTCCCTTCTGGTGAGTTCAACAGACGACTAAATGTCGCACGCATAAAAGAACCTCACAAACCGGATGAGTTTTTGCCATTAGTTTTTTCGGTTGTCAGACGACAAGAATCGCTTGCATAAAAGGGCCCCTAAAGTGGAGTAGGTCCAATGCGGTTGTCATCGGCGTCCTATTTCCAACCGAAACGTTTGTACTCACGGCCATCCAAACAGTTCATTTAACTAAAGGGAGTGCTAACACATCAGAACGTCCAATAGTGTTTTAGATTCACATATCATTGACACTTAAAATCACTGATCATCAAGTCAGTGAACATACGGCAGTTAACGAGTAGGTATATCATCCTAATCTCGCAATAATGAAAAATTAACAAATATCAATAAAGTGGCAAAGATCACATTTACACTAAGCGTGAATAAACACAAACAATTTTAATTCTAGTTGGCTCTTATTGAAATATTTCTTAAGATATTAAGATAAATTAGCCCAAAACAATTTTTTTTTAAATAATTAATATTTATTCACGATGATCTGAGATGGATTACAAAAAAGATCAACAATCACATGGTTATTGTCAAAGATTAACAATGCCATATAGTTTAATTAATAAACTTTTAAAAATAAATTAATTTTTACTTTTTTCATATCAATAGAAAGTGTTGTGTTCATGAAAAAAGATCTAAATAGCGATTATTAAATTTTGTTTACGTTATAATATATGACCAGCCAACCCAAAATGGTTAATTTTACAACCCTTTTTGTCCACACTTCTGTCAGTCTCTTCCTGATCATGGATCAAAAACGGTTTTATAGATTTTGTTCATACTTGATATTTAGATTTAAAACATAAAATGATTTTTTGTTACCCTAGTTATTCGATTAAGAGATGAGTATTATTTTGAATTCCAAATTTTTCTAAAATGCCTTTAATGATTTTCTTTAAAATGCATATACAGTATAGGATTTGTTTGTCATGACAAATAGCACTTTCTGATTTTTTTGGCTTAAAATTTTGTTGATGGGTAGTTTACTGATGACTGATTTTTTTTTAAAACTTGATTATATTTTACAAATATCTCTAACTATTTGGCTCCAGAAGAGTATCTTGGGTGTGTTTGACGAGAGAAATAACATTGTATACTAGATTTTGGAGTAAAACCTCATTTATGAGTAGTTTATTGAGAGATAGTTTTAAAAAAATGCAATAATTTGCAAATGGCTCTGAATATTTTGTTACAAATGGGTATTGTTGTAATGTTTTACATGATAACTAACCTGTTTTTTTTTTTTGAGTAAACACTCATTTATGATTAGTTTACTGATGACTAGTTTTTCAAAAACTATTAGTATTTTTCAAATTGTCATTACGATTTAGTTCCAAATGGGTCTATTAGTAGTGTGTGACATGGCAAACAAACCCATATTATTTGTTTTGGGTAAAGTTTTGATAAAAGATTGTTACTGATGAGTAATTTTTGAAAATTAAAATTATTTTTAAAATGGCTCCAACGATTTTGCTTAAAATATATAGCTGGGGAGTTTTTGACATGTACACAACAAATAAAGCTGTATTTTTTAGGAGGGGAAATTTATTTATATGTAGTTTACTAATTTTTTTAAATTTTGAATATTTATAAAACAGCTTTAATGATTTGCTTTAAATGGGTATTTCTAAGTTTTTGTCCAGAAATAGCTATATATACTCGTATACTAGTTTTATAAATAAAAATAATAATTACATTACACAAACATCAGTTAGCCTATTGGTTAAATTTTTTGAAATTAGCTCTATCAACTCAGTTAAAAATTGGTTTTGGTGGACTCTTTTAAATTATCATTAATAGTTTATAATTATTTATTTAAAATATATTATTTAAGTATAGCTTACTTAAGATAAAATTATAGAGAACTAACATTTTTTTTAAATTTACCTTGATGAATGAATTCAAATTTGGAATCTGGGATTAGATTTCCTTGATGAATAAAAATACTTTTTCATGTTTACAAATAAAACATATATTTAAGGTAGTAGATAAATTAGTTATTTTTGAATATTTGAATTGTTTTAAATATATTTGATCAATTTCTTTTAAACTCTATGTATTAAATTTTTTGGGGGGGATTAACAAGATGTGTTTGTTTAAGTGAGGAAAAAATACCTAAGGGTTGTTCATTCGATTTGATAAATATATTCGAAGCTATAATACATTATATGAATTTTAAATTCAACATTCAAATTATTAATTTCATAAATATTTCTATAGAGTGATACTTTACTAAAGACGGAACAGAAAATCTGGTGCAATGTGCCTCTCAGTATTTATTTAAATAAATAAAATAAAACCAATGGCATTGTTTTAAATATATTTGATCAATTTATTTTAAACTCTATGTATTAATTTTTTTTGGGGGGATTAACAAGCTGTGTTTGTTTAAGTGAGGAAAAAATACCTAAGGGTTGTTCATTCGATTTGATAAATATATTCGAAGCTATAATACATTATATGAAAAAGTTTGTGCAATTTAATCCTACTACTTAATTTTATTATTAATTAGTTTATTAATTAAATATTAACACAAGCTAGATGTTTATTTTTTTAAATTCAACATTCAAATTATTAATTTCATAAATATTTCTATAGAGTGATACTTTACTAAAGACGGAACAGAAAATCTGGTGCAGTGTGCCTCTCAGTATTTATTTAAATAAATAAAATAAAACCAATGGCACATCAACGAAGATAGTAGATAGTAAAGTTTTATTAAATACATAACTATAAATTTATTTAATCATATTAGATAGCCATAGTTTGACAAATGAATAGTAGTAAGTTATCAATACATTTCAAAACAATTACAACAAAAAATAAAATAAAAGAGTTGTGATATAAATATTAAATTAAGGAAATATAAATTTATATAAATACTTTGAATATTTTATTATCAAGCATAGGCACTAAGATTTACGTATCATTGTAGATAGAATACAAATATTAAACCGTTAGTACTTCTGACTGACTTGGTATTGATCGTGACCCGGAGTTGTAGCGATGTCCTATTTTAACGATCATGAGAATTCTAACTTAGCTTAGTAAAACCATCCCTTGCATTTTAATTTATCAGAAGGTAATTTTACACCCCTTCTAGCTAACCTTCTGCGCTCAGTGCATTTTAATAGGGTTAATAGGTCACCGGTTTTCAATAGGCAGCCCACGAAGAAGGTTCGTCTGGCCAAAGGTGAATAAATAAACTTATGAGTAAATGTGTAATTTTTGGACAAAATTTATGAATATTATCAAAATGGTAAGATACTTACCATTCTAGTTTTAACTATGATTTAATATACCCACAAATGTTAATCAGGCTACTTTGACATTAAAAGTATAATAAATACTTACTGTAACAAGTTAATATACGAGTTGAAAACGCCATATGACAAATTTCTCAGAGAAATTGTCCTCACTTTTCTCATTAATTTATTGATAACTAATGTAAGGTTTGTTTTATAATTTATATATTAACTTTTATACTTCTTAAAATAATAATATTTTAGATAGAATGTTTTTTTATTATATGTACATTTATCAAATTAAGTTTTGACACCTCCTGGCCCAGTTAATTGAAAAATATTTAATTTTGACTGATGAAAAGTAATTGAGAACCACTGGGTTAGGTATTAGGAAAGTGGAATTGAGAGGAAATATACTCGTGTTTATGTTGAGGTCGAGGGATAGTGCATTTAGTAAAACACCGTCTTAATACTCCTAGACAAGTTTCAAATACCAACCTGCACACTATTATAAAACCAGACTAGATAAGCCTGAAATTTGGTCCATTTGGCCACCGGTGCAGACTTTATTATGTAGGAAAACTCAAGTCACTTATACAAAGAACTGACACAATCAATCTTCATGTTGTGACCATGGATTATGTGCTTTTTTTTATTGATAAAAGGACTTAGCACTCACAACGGCAAGCGCGATCAAAGGCTTGAGTCTCGTCTTGTTAAGATTGCTGCTAATGGTGATGTCAAGGCTCGAATCCTGGCCGAGTGTAATGAGAGGTTTTTCCTAAAATGGTTTTTAAATCTTCCACCTTAAAATGTGGGTACTTTTCTTTGTTATCTATCTACACTATTCCTAAACCATTAATGAAAGAATGTATATGCCATGAGTTATTAAAATAAAATGAAAACTAGGGAAAAAGCAAACAAACATAAACACTAATATTAGAATCTTGCCTTTGAATTGATCAAATCAAAATTATAAACATAATAGCTGCTTCAGTAGTGGCATGCTCTAAGGCATCATTATAACAATAGACTTGACTGCCCGTGGCAGGGAGATCAGTGTTCGAATCCTAATTAGGATTATTTAGGGTATTTTATTTCCTAAATTGTATTCCACTTTCCCTCCACGCAAGTGAAGGTATATTTTCTCTAAATTGAACCTGACTCATCCCTAAACAAATATGTGCATAACCCGAACGGGTAGTAAGACATGATGCTATAAAAAATTAAACATTAAAAACATATTGGACGTATTTTAACAAATATCAAAATCACTTCATTAAATTGATGTTGAGTATTGTGTGTGTTAGATTTGATACGATAAAACATTGTTAAATTGATTTGTTGTTGGTTCTTTTCTATTACCAGAGGTGATAAATATATTGTTATTAATAACTGTGCCGTAGTTGGGGTCAGTGGTCAGAAGAGATGTGTCAATCCTGTGGTTGATGTATCGGGTTTCATTGATAAATTAATATGACGTGGAGTTTGAAAATTCACCCCAAAGTTGTTTTTTTTTTAATGTGCGATGCATTTAAATGAATTTTTTGTTTTTACTTAACGGTATTTTAACATGCTTTTAATGAAATTTCCAGTTCTATTAGAACATGATATTACAATTTTAATAAACATGAAATAACATTCATGGCCTGGTATTTACTCCAAGTGATTAGTAGAAATCATCAAGGTAATTGGAATTCGAACCAAAAAAAGGTTTCTTTTAACTGGGTTGGACAGTGTCTTAAGGAATAATCCTGCCAACCACAGGACCCTAAAATGCTAGTAATAACGGTTTTTGACAATGATAAATATAATATGAAGAGGATAACTAAGAGGAACTAAACTGAAATTTGTCTGGAGGGAGAATAGTAAAATATCTAAGTATTATTATTATTATTATTATTATTATTATTATTAGCACCGCGTCTTACTACCCGTTCGGGTTATACGCACTTACGCTATTGTCTAATGGTAGGGTGATTGTGAGATGAAATGGAGGACCTACAGTTTAAAGTGGAATCCGAACCATCGGTGGAGGCCTGGCATTCCCCACATTCACAAGATGTCTTGTCAGAGGTGAAGGAAGGGTTTGGTAATCATATAAATCTGTGCCGGTACCGAGGATTGAACCCCGGCCGCCAGCAAAGAAGTCTGACACCTTAACCCTAGACCGCCAGGTCACCATATTGAAGTAAATATTGTAAAAGGATTAATACTTGGGATGTCTTTTTAAATATAGAGGAATGGTTATTATTCTACTTATAATGATTAGGGTACTTATTCTATATGACATTTATGAATAAGTTATAGATGTCAAACTTTGACGAACATCCTAAATAAAATTCACCGACTAAGATGGCCAGTCATCTTTGGAATGATTATAAATAAAACTTTAACATTTAATCTTTGGCCTTCAGAGGACCATGCGAGTTCACACCTGGTTGTTTCTTTAAAGTATGTTAAAACATTTCATTATTAACTTAAACATTCTATTTAGATTTAAAGCCACGTGTGAACTTATTTCAGATGTATATTTTATAGATTTTGGGAAGAGAAAGATTGTTTAAACTTTTAGTCTCGTTGGTAATATACTGTTAATAAAGGAATGCCTTAAATCAAATACATTTGAGAATACCATTCCTTTTATATATTTAATAGATGGTTATTTGTATGACATGAAGAATATATTAACTATATTAAAGGTGAGATGGAAGGGGACGCGAGGAAAAGCCAGTGTTTTTGTAGTTTATATGGCGAAACAATTTTTTTGATCAAAATAAATATAATTTTTCTCCAGTACAAACATAGAATTTAATTTTCTTCACATGAATAAACTCAAAATTTCTCGAGTGTCTGTCAAGGATGTTTTGGAATTTAATGACAATTTTTTCTCTTCATTTAAAAGTTTTTTTTAGATAATACCACCATACTCATGACAGATATTCAGGAAATCTTGATATCATTAGTTGAACCTACATTTAATACACTAAACTACAAAATACCGCCTGATTGCACATAAGGCCATTCTTGACACCTAACTACAAGGTGAATGACGGTAACATGGGATTACCACACTCGCTAAATTATCTAAATTTAATTATGACAATAAGTGAGATGAGTTAAGTTTAATTATGACAGTAAATTAATTAGCTATAGCCCTAAAAATAGAACAACATTATTAGACCTGTCGTTCTCTAGATTAACTTTACATGCATAACAACTGCCTAGATAAAACCTTCTAGAACATTCTTGTTCTACTTTGAGACACATGAACTATTCTTCTTAACTGATATGGCCTCATGGTCTCCGGCTCCTCACACAGCAATATTGATGGTAATAATTCCCTATCTAGTAGACA
Organism: Timema douglasi; assembly: GCA_901482245.1. Classification (NCBI taxonomy): domain Eukaryota; kingdom Metazoa; phylum Arthropoda; class Insecta; order Phasmatodea; family Timematidae; genus Timema; species Timema douglasi. The sequence continues at coordinate 133,196 of CABEEJ010000706.1, read as the reverse complement.
ACGCGTAAATTGTTGACTGGCCAGCGGAGAAGACGGAATGCATTCTTTGCCATTTGGTGTTGCCCGGTCCGAATCTACCAGGTACATTATTGTCGAATGGCCTATAAAGGGATGAGAGGCTGATTTTCTGTTTGATTATAGAGTCACACTCATGATTCTAAGTCGCTTTTTATCATTCATATTACCTTGAGGTAAAACCAAATGCATCCTTATTGTTTCTTGCTTGCTCGTATAGTGTATAGAGGCAGGTTGGGTGGGGAAGAAGGGATAACTCTCTGGAACCTCTCAGAAATATCTTCGCGGGAAGGTTTCTGATCACGTAACGCTACGCCATCCCCTAACTTCAGCAGAGTCAGTCACTGAATAATGGTGGCCAGATTTGAGTTAATATTTTGTTATGGTGGCGTGAGCACGCTGTGGCTAGGAAATGACGCGGCTCCGTCTAGTGGGACACGTTAATTCCCTACTGCTCGATCAAAAGATAGTACTAGTAAGTAATTATATGTTGTAGATGTTATTATATTCAAAATGTCGAGTATTAATAAAACCGAGAGGCTGACCTGGTGGTCTTGGGGTAAGGTGTCGGACTTCTGTGCTGGGGGTCTGGGGTTCAATCCTAGGTCCCGGCACAGATTATTTGATTACCAAACCCTTCCTTCACCTCTGACAAGACATCTTGTGTATGTGAGGAATTCCAGGCCTCCACCGTGGATCGGATTCCACGTTAAACGTTAGGTCCTCCATTTCATCTCACAATCACCCTATCACTACACATTAGCGTAAGTGCGTATAACCCGAACGGGTAGTAAGACACGGTGCTAATAATAATAATAATAATAATAATAATAATAAAACCTGGCAGTACTCAGTAGCCCTTGCTTTGGGCTAATATAATTTTTAGCACGGCACAGATGTAGTAGAAATTAGGAATGTTTTTAATGGAAGGTCCTCCACATTAGCTTAAAAAGGGGCGCAAAGATATATTAAATCGATAATCCTCCCAATGACACACAACTGGTATTCAGACTTTTACTTCCCCCTCACAAACAGTCTAGTCTGCTTAGACTGTGTAATCAATCAGCTGCAAACTTTATATTTTAAATATCTTCCAATAATGATATTGCTAATTGAGTGCATGCACAGTGTGATATAACATTATAAGAGGTTGTTCGGTACCTACTAGGTACTGTATTAATTGTTGTATAGACTTATTGAAGGGATTATCATATTTTCTCTAAACGGAATTTATTCCTTTCGGCGTGGTGGTGTGTTCATATTAAATATATTTAAAAACTCTATAGCATCAGCCCACAAACAAGCTTTACCAACTAAGAAACCGCCTACTTTTGGCAAAGATGATGCTGACACCTCTGGATATAAGGTGTCATGTCAGAAAAATGAACCCTTCGACCTTTTATCTGAGTTTTCTAGACCAAGGCCGTTACTTTTCCATGCAAGTAGCTCCTCATTTGTCCTCACGAGGCTGAGTTGATCACGTTCCAGACACACTGCTTCAAAGAAACTCTGGAAGCGCTGTGGATTGAGCCAGATCCGTAAACAGACACTCCAACCACGAGACCAAATTGGTGGTATTTAGTAAAATAAACGTTTGAAGTGTTTACTAAAGGTATTTTTTTTGAAATTAATTATCAAAATAATCAAAAGGGTATTTACCAAGGAATCTTAGTGTTATTTTAATATTCTTATAATAATTTGGCAATTTCAAGGTGTTATGATGATATTATATGTATTTATTATGAATTAATTACATAGGAAGATAAGGTTTAGTTACATTTACAATAGAAACTAATCACAGGCAATAGATTTGACAAATGATTAAATTAATTACTAGAGGTATTAGTTTTGCACATTTAGTCATTGAATTAGTCGTAGAATTGAGTCTGGATGTGGGTTTTGTGGAACCGGTATCATTTATCAGGACGAGTGAAGTAACTAACTGAAAATGTAATGCATTTAAGTCCTCAGTTTCACTTGTTAAATTGAGATAAACAACTATAGTACACAATTTACATGTGTGCTCCATAAACTGTAGACATGGAATGAGTACCTATTCAGAAGGAATAAGTGGTGGCAATCATGGTAAATGGGATATTAAAGTGAATAGTGTGTATAATACGTTCTGAGTAATAGGAATAGTTTTTAACTAATAAACGTCTGTTTGTGGGAAATGTAAAATGATCTATTAAAACTCCTCCATGACACAATCTAATAGGGTTTTAAAGGAATTTAAATAAACCCGATTAGATTGGGTAATTTGTGGAGGGTTTTAAAAGGTTTTTGTTATATGAGCTTGTAGAAAAAGTTTTGAAATATTACATTGATCATTGATAAATAGGAGTTCGCCCTCCCCATTTATCCAAACAGTTTTCATACCTTTTATCTTTAGGTTTCCAAATGGATGAAAAACAAGGCTACCTTGATTTTACAAGCAATTTGACTGCACATCTTAATGACATACTTTGATTGCATGAAAAAAGAATTATACCTATAGAAATAATCCTTCAAACATGGAGACACTAAAAAAAATTGTTATGAAACCAAGAAAATCTACCCCCCCCCCACCCCCCCTCACTGTACNACCCTCCCTCACTGTACAGGAAAGAAAATATTTAGGAGGCAATTTTTAGTAGTGAGACTAGATCTAAATTGGTTGTAAGAGGTTTTAAATTACATTTGCTATAACGTGTGTATTTAAGTTAACGAATATTGCACGTATCAGCGTTCTCGAGGCTATGAACAAAGTTTTAATACGGTATGTATAGTACAATCAACTTAATACGATGGGAGGGTGACATGGTGGTTTAGGGGTAAGGTGTTGGACTTCTGTGCTGGGGCCCGGGGTTTAATCCTCGGTCCCAGCACAGATTTATCTGATTACCAAACCCTTCCCTCACCTCTGACAAGACATGTGGGGAATGCCAGGCCTCCACCGTGGTTCGGATTCCACGTTAAACTATATGTCCTCCATTTCATCTCACAATCACCCTACCATTACAAATTAGCGTAAGTGTGTACAAACCGAATGGGTAGTAAGACGCGGTGCTAATAATAATAATAATAATAATAATAATAATAATAATAATAAATAAGATGGGGCATACTGTAATCGGTCAAGGTAATAATGCTTTCTTTCAGGGTAAACTGAGTGTACATCTCTTTTATATATTATTTTTAAGCATATCAAAATATGGTACATGTATATATATATATATATATAAAAGAGGGATGTACATTAAAGTATTCAGGTTTTCCGACCTATTTGTTTAGTTCTTAGTCAGTATACTAAGTCAAAACATTAGTTTTAAAACATACACCACAATACTTTAAATATGTGTTTATCTCTAGAATACTTTTTTTCATATATTTACATCCTTCATGATTAAAGTAAGGAAAACCAAAAGTAAGACAACCTTTAATAACTCCTCTTAGCCCACGATGAATACAACCTTGGACTCAATAGAGCGCTTCTGATACCCTCATTTATTCTATAGCCTCTTGAACGCCTTAACCAACTACTTTGAGTAAACTGATTGCAAAAATAAAGATACGTCCAAGATTAAGTTTACACGCTACTAGGTATCTGAGTTTTCAATAAGTTCATACTTTGCTTTCCTCCTCCTTCCTCTTCTCCTATATTTGTTTCAAAATGTTTAGTAGGCCTATAATAAATACTGGCACCGGTGAGAACACAGACTAAACTTCAACCTTGGCTATTGTTGTTTTACGATTAACATGAGGTCAGTAATTGAATATTGACAAGGATTATTGAGGGTATTTTCATTTCTAAATTTGTGCCCACTATCCCTCCAGAAAAATCTATGTATAATTAAATGAAGATATATTAAACACGTAGCTATACGTGACACAAAAATAAGTGTAATCAACTTCTTCTTCCAGAGATTAAATCAACTAATGACTAATAAGTTGATTTTTTTAATCACCGCTTATTACTAGATACCTGTTCATGTTACACGCATATGTACTAATTAGCTAATGATTTAGAGATGAGTAAGGTTAATTATACAGTAGGTTTACCTACATTTGAGTGGAGGAATATTGTGAAACCATTTTTGGTAAAGCTACCCTCAGTACACCTGACAAGGATTCGAACACCGATATCCTTATCATCGACAGTCTAGACTAATATGAGCGTAACGCCTTAGACCATGCGGCCACCCAAGCAGGCTAAGACACCTTCTTAACTAAAGCTTTGTTTCGAAGCTAATTAAACTATAATAAATAAAATAAAGTGCTAAGTATATGGTGTCAGAGCAGATAAACCGCAACAAACCGAACCAAATGTGTATATATATTTATGTTGGTCACTTGAAAACTGCAAGGAAAGTTGTATAAAAAATAATAATGAGAACAGCAGTATAATAAAAGTAGATGTCTGATTTAATACCCCTTATTATTTTATTGTTTTTATACTATATGTGTAGAGCCCAAACTATTAGTGAAAAGTTGTGAAAATACAAACAAAATAAACAAAATAATCTTGTCTAGTCAATATTGGCTGAGACTTTCACTTGTGGAAAAAAAACATTTTTAGATGGATAAAATTACAATTTTATTATTAAATTTAATTATAATTTTATAAAATATATCAGATCATTATATTACACTCGTTTAAAAATATATACTTTGTAATAGTTTGATTACTGATTTAACAATATAAAGTGTTAACGTGGTACGATACTGTCATTAGAACGAATAAAAAATATTTTTTGATGTTAAAGAATTTTTTATTATTGTTAGAACCACGTCTTACTAACCGTTCGGTTTTTACGCACTTATGCTCATGTGTAATGGTAGGGTGATTGTGGGAAGAAATGAAGGACCTACAGTTTAACATGGGATCCGAACCACTTTGGCATTCTACACATTCAGAAGTTGTGATTAATACACGTCTTGTCAGAAGTGAAGGAAGGGTTTGGCAATCAGACTAATCTGTGCCGGGACCGAGGATTGAACCCCGGACCTATATCACAGAAATCTGACGCCTTACCCATATATCACCAGGTCACCAATTTGTTTGTTAACAAAATCCAAATTCACTAAGTTTTTATATTTTTTTCACATTTATTCATAAAAAGGGAATGTTCAATAAAATTGTATATTATCAGTGAAAATAATATTTATTATTCACTCAAATTATATTATGATGAATAACTATAAAGGGTGTTAAAGATAGTTGTATTAAATAATAAACAAACTTGTAATATATACATGAAACACTATTAGATTATATATTAAAAAGAATAATAGTCAAAAATATTTACCATACTTGCCTTTGTAAAAACCTAACATATTAAAATTAAGACATAATACAACTAAAAGTAATCAGGCTCATGAGGAAAGATACAATTTATTCTGTATATTATTCATTATAATATTATAATAATACTTATACAATGGATGATAAATACCATTTTTATTATATAATTAATTGAAGGATAAATATTAAATTAAACTTGTGTCATAGAAGTTATTGTAAATTGGTTATATCCAAATTAGTTTAGATTGAAAAAATTAATATAATTATAAAATTTGGTTTACAAAATGACGATTCCTTAGTAGAGTTACCTTTCTCTTTGTGTTGAGAAGCTGCGTAGTGGACAGCCTTCGACTACTAGTTTCGATTTAATTCTAAATCATTCTCAGATACTCGGTAAAGAAACACAAATTAACACAATTGAAGACCTGAGGATGATGTAGAGTTACGTCAAAAATACCTACAAAGCTCAGGTGCCAGACCTTTAATTACTTATTTTGTACCATTAGCTACAAGTGAAAAGAAAACAAGTCGGCCAAAACGTCTAATTACCCCTTTCAACCGGATCCGCTGCACACTAACCAGAGAGAGAGAGAGAACCCACCCGATCACAACATCACGCCACGACCAACTAAATGGTTTCGCCCAAGAATCAAAGCCACGAGCTCAAGACAAACCAAAGAACTTAAGAAGAAAAAATATGACTACAACTCAGTGTCCATACGTTCAAATATCTTCGAGAAACGAGATCCTTCCCCTTGTTTGATAATCTTTGGGTTTTCCCCCCTTGCTATCCCTCCATTCTGTGTTCTGGAGTTGTGCAAATCATATAAAAGACTGGCAGATAAATATGATGAATACTCTTGGACATTGCTCTGGTTTAGTAGGACGAAGCTGAGGCTTCGGTTTATTTATTATGACATGTATGCATAAATTCAGTTTCGGCATTAATATGTATATAGATGTTACTTCTTCAAAATTCCATTCTTTTTTACGGTAATACTATTTCGCGTTGAATTTCAAACATGTTAAATCTTTGATCAAACTAAATGCAAAATATTTTAGTTAGCTTTTTATTGTATTTTAAATAATTAATTAACATATTAGGATATAAGTTATGATACTGAATTTCTGGATAGCGGTAGTGAAGTGATAGATGGACAAACGTTAGATCATTACTTTAATTAAGTATTTTTCTTTGTCCAGGATAATGTTAGGTGTCATATTATATGTTGTTGATATTATCTCCATTTTAATTTATAGTATGACAGGCTAGTTTAACGTAAATTTTTCTTATATTATAAGTTTGATGCTTATGCTCAATATTCCGGATAACTGTATTAAATTATTACGAGTTAACAAATGAATGTAATAAATATTTTTAGAATAAGTATCTCAAGAAAATTTTGAGTAATTATATATGAGAATCTCAAGTGAGAAGTAGTAAATTATGTTATGTTTTTATGTGATATACATAAAGTATTGTTAGGATCATATTAATAGCTTTTCTAAATAATTTTGTTTTACCTTTTTGTTAGGTTACAATGGGCGTAGATTTATTATATATTAATAATTGCTTTAGGCTTATTATATCTAAGAGTATTTATCTCTTGAATTCATATATATATGTATATATATATATAAGGGTGTCCCAAAAAAATTGAATTAATTTTTTTTTTTTGCATACCCTTTTATTTTTTTCCTTTTATGTCAAAACAATTGTAAATAAAGTTTCATGTAATTTGAACTACGGCAACCCGTGCCGACTTGCATATAAACGTGTCAGTCAGTACATGTGTACTTGAGCGAGCGAACGCTGACGACACGTGTCTGTAGCGGAGCACCCAACAGCTGCAAATGGTAAAGATAAAACAAAAAAGATAAAGGAAGGTTTTGGAATGCTTCGACAGTGAGATTGTGCAACCCGTGAAACGTGTCAGTACCAGTTCACTCAGGACAGCGCACGTCTACGTGTCAATGTGCTTATAATTCCAAGTTGTTTAGTTAGTAAATGTTTGTATAGTTTTTAATCAGTGAACAGAACATGGCAGTGGAATTGCGTAGTTCTAAAAAAGTGATATTTTTAATAGGTAATATAAGACATCAAATAACGGGTTCAAAACTTCCGTCTAATGGACAAGTTCTCGCAGTTTTGTTTTACAATATTCGAGAAGTGAATTTAAGTGTTAATGAAAGTGCAAATCTCGCTATTCGCGAATGTATTATATTTTGGGAAAAGGCACGCATACCTACCAAATCGTTGCCAAATTGTGTGAGGAAGCTTGTTAATATGTATCAAGTTTGGAGAGACTTACAAAAAAATGCAAAGAAATTACAAGACGTATTCAAGCGGCGACAACAAGAATTTGTAATTAATTTAGACAATTTGTTCGACATTGCACATGCTGATGCACTTCAATTAATGAAAATAGAGGAAGATAGGATGTTCTTGCAGCGCCAAAGAGAGCCGGGCCGACCCGGTCACTTAGGTGGAGTGGATAAAAAACTGGCCAAAAAAGAGGAAAGGGCGCGACTTCGAGCTGTCAAAGAAGACAATCGGCGAATAAAATATGTTTCCGATTCAACATCCTCGGCATCATACGAACCATTGCAAGAAGATTCCTCTTCGAATTCTAGTGAAAATATGGATTCAGAAGATTTCCCAACACTGATCGAAAGCTCAGAACCTGGGACAAGTAAATCAGTATTGAGGAAAGACTTTATTACTCCAAAGTTAGTTGCTGCATTAGACAGGTGTCAGTTAAGTATGCGAGATTCTGTGTTTATTCTTGAAGCTACTATTGATGCACTTGGATTTAACATTGACGAATTTCCGATAAGTAAGTCTTCAATTCAAAGAATCCGAACAGAAAAACGGAAGGAACGTGCGGAAAACATAAAAATTGATTTTCAAAACGAGGTACCGGATGTAGTGACCTTACATTGGGATGGCAAACTGTTGCCTGCTTTGAGTGCTCGAAAATCGAAAGAAGAACGCTTGCCTATAGTTATTTCATTTGGACTAAAAGAACAACTCATTGCTGTGCCGAGACTGGATAATTCCTCAGGCAAAGAACAGGCGCAGGCTATTTGGAAGGCGATCTTAGATTGGAATCTCGAAAACAAGGTCCAAATTCTCTGTTGTGATACTACGGCTTCGAATACAGGTCGTTTTAATGGTGCTTGTACGCTCCTCGAGCAAAAATTTGATAGGGAAATGCTTTTTTTCGCTTGCCGCCATCATGTATACGAACTGGTGTTAAAGGCCGTATTCGAAGTGAAAATTAAACAAGTGACAACAAGCCCCGATATTCCACTCTTTAAAAAGCTCAAAGAGAATTGGAAAAATATCGATCCCACTAAAATACAGTGCTATAGAGAAACAGTGGAACTGTTCAGAACCGTACCCGAACTTGAAAATTTGCTGGACTTTTACCGAGATGAACTTAAAAATGTTATGGTCAGAGAGGACTATCGAGAGTTGATCGAACTTTCTATGGTCTTTTTAGGTGGAGATGGAAAAAAAAAAATTAAAATCAGACCTCCGGGTGCCATGCACCAAGCTAGATGGATGGCCCGAGCGATTTACTCCCTAAAACTATCGTTATTTAGTTCTCAGCTGAAATTAAACACCAAGGATAAGAAAGCACTGTTAGATGTCTGCTTGTTTATCGTAACAATCTATGTTAAACCATGGCTTCAATGCATTTTGGCAGTTAAAGCACCCTACAAAGATTTGTGCTTTTTGAAATCTTTGAAAGCTTACGAAAATGTGAATGAAAATATCTCGAAAGCTGCTTTACAGAAATTTCTCCAGCATTTATGGTATTTGACTGATGAAATAGCAGTATTAGCACTTTTTGATGATGATGTGGACGAAGAAACAAAATTAAAAATGGTGGCAAATTTACATAGAGAAAATTTCTCGACCCATGAGAAAAGATACATTCCATCAAAGGAAGAACTTTGTGGTTCATTGTATGGTGAGTTTGATATTTATTTTGTAATTGTTTATTTAGTTATTTATTTATATCACGCAATTGTTACCTGTTATTTTTTTTTACAGAAAAAAGCATCGATGATTTCATATCAGTCAAAAGCCATTCATTGTTTTCTAGACTCAAAATTGATGATAGTTTTCTCAACGAGAGTCCCTCTTCATGGGAGAATAACGCCTCTTTTCTAGACGCAAAAAAGACGATATCAATACTTAGAGCAGTGAACGATACAGCTGAAAGAGCGGTAAAACTAATGCAGGACTTTCATGGATTAATAACGGTTGAGGAGGAACAAAAACAATTTTTGTTTCGTTGCGTACAAGAACATACGAAGATCTATCCTGACTGTAAAAAGCAAACATTGAAACGAAAATATGTTCAGTAATGTTTCTTTTACTGTAATATGTTAATAAATATCTGCTTTGATTAAAATGGTGTCTTATGTACCAAAGAAACATACATTTTACAATCTTTCCATAGTATTCCTCGTACAAGATTTCACGTTCAAGTTTGAAGTAAAGTCGGCACGGGTTACCGTTATCTTATTGCAATAATATATTTTATTTAAGTTACTGAGGTGAAATAGAAAGAAAAAAAAGGGTATGCGTATTCGACTTTGCAAAAAAATAATTTTACCTTGTATCTTGGGACACCCTAATAATTTAATGGATTTCTCAATTTTATTTAATATTTTAGCTATAGGATTTAACCTTATGTTTTATAACCTATCATTCATCAGTTACTTTGTTTTCTGTGTAACGCTGAATATTATTTAAATGTCCTGAGGCCGACAATCTGGAATTTTTCCGCAACTGTATTGGGTTACGTGCCCATGGGTACTCTTGATGTACTCAGATGTTTATTATTACTCAAGCTGCTCATTCCTATTTCCTTGTTCTTAGTTTATTGTATACTTTGGACCCTCTTTGAAAGGTTGTGTCTAAAATAAGGGTTCAATTTGAATCATAAAAGTCTAAATCATGAATCGAACATGTTCACTGGGATTAATTACCCTACTGGATAATTTGATTTTAGGAATATTCTGGTGGAGTGGATAGGGTAACCAAAGTGGTCTCTGAATCTTCCACCAGGTAAATATTGGTGTGGAATTCATATTACTCAACTCCATGAGCACGTATTTTTAGGATTAGGCAGTTTAGTCATTGCCAAGTGAAAAGTTGTTTTATTAAAGTTTTTTCTTTGTTTAACACTGGGTAGGTGATAGATTTACATGCATCACTGAGTAACATTCCTTTAGTAGCATTTTAAACAATGTAAAGTAATATATTGCTATTTTAATTAAAACCGATTTAGTGCATATTTTATGTCAAATAGAAAACTAAGCAATATTATATTTGGGCTATTTATAAAACTGAAATAATAAAATGTTTTTGCCATAATAATACTAGGAACTGAATATAATGAGAAAGAAAGTATGAAAATTAAAATTATGTATTTATAAATTATTATTATCGATATACAATCCTACAGAAATCATGGTTTCCATGGTGATAAAAAAAATAATGATTGTGCGGATGAATCCTTGCACACATACAGAAAAGATGTAAATTCGCTAGTAAAAACTCCTCGGACTCCTAAACTTTAAAATTAGTGGTTTTTTTTGTTCAAAGTTGAAACAACCATTTTCTAGCAATTTTAAATATCAGAGATGAATTTTTCAAATAATATATATTATTATATAGATATTTAAAGGATGGTATTAATTTTTAATTATTTCTACTAAATAATCGATTAATAAAACATTGAATTTAAAAACTCTAAATTAGTTTTACTCATAAAGTTTGCAACAATGTCACTAGACTATTTCGACGACATCTGTATTTTTAACCCCTCAATTTTTTGTACTCACAAATACCAATCTAGTTGATATAAGAGGATAGATAAATTGGCTGACACATAATTGAATGGAAAATGACCATCTAATAAATTTAAATTTTTAAATATTTTGTTTTCCACCTTATATAATCTATCAGGTATTTTCCCCCTAGATTAAAGAAAATATTTCTGAAAACCTTAAAAATGAAACCCAATTCCAAGACTATACATTTTTTTTAGTCGTTAAAGTATTAAGTTAAATTTAAAAAATAATCTCTTGTTAATCTAAAAATTTAATTTTGTAATTGAATCCAAATGTAGGTTGACAAATTCGAATTGAATCCTAATTGAGTATGATGTTTAAAAAATTCTTATCAAACCCCAATAAATATTGTATTATAAAATTATTTTCAAATCTGAATCTAAAATTCCATGAAATTAATTCTAATCTAAATTGAATAGCATAAAATGAAACTGAATAACTATGAAAATAAATTATTCGGTGGCCAAATGGTCTAAGGCACTAGACTCGAAATAGACTAGGCTGCTGATGGAAGATCAGGGTTCGATTTCAATAGGGTGTATTGAGGGTAGTTTTGCTAAATAGTTTTATACACACCCTTCACTTAAATGGGTGTACACTTTTCTTAAATTCAAACTTCCTAATCCCTGGCCCATTAGTGTAATTAGAACATAGGAGTATAATCTGAATGGGTAGTAAGTCGCAGTGCTAAAATAATTTTAAAGGAATATGAAAAGTTTAAAATCATATTTAATTTGAATTACTTATGTTGTTTTTTTAGCACCGCGTCTACTTGTTCGCTCGTGTTACACGCATTGAAAAGGTTTTAAGTCGAATATAAGCTGAATATATGATTATGTAGTATATTTATTACTTTTTTTTAACACCATGTACTACTACCCACGCGTGCTACACGCATTACATTTTCAAATCTAATTCAATTTTTTTTCTTTAATATTTGTACTAATTTAATGGAAACTATACACATTTTAAATTTAATAATAAAAAATGTTTGAATCAATAATAACCTCAATAGGAGAAACATCAATTAAAGAAGATAACATATTTCTATTATGCAAAAATTGATTACTATATGAAAAGATGAACCTAGAGCTTAAAAAAACACACAAAAAAAACAACAAATTTTCTGTCACAAACTTCGATCCATGTTATTCCTTTAAGAGCCGTAATTCAATATATAATCTATCTATTCAATCAACCACGCCACTGGTTTAGTATTAGATTGTATTAAATTTGATAAGCACATTTCAGATATCACTTCAATGTTAATTTACTAGCTCCATGCGTATAGCCTGAAAAGGTAGTAAAATGCGTTTCTAAAAAAACCCAAAAATAATAGAATGTATTCGTATTTTTTAAAATATCGATTTTTATTTTAGCAATTATGGTTAATATTTTCAAATAGATGGCATGTTTTTTTTGTGATGCTATAAGTTTCAAATAAATTAATTACTACCCTCCAATCCGGTTCACTTTATAATTAATGAAAGTATTTTCTAGCATAAAATATTTAGAATATCTCATATAAAAAAGTGAAACAACTTTTATATTTCTGTTTGGATAATTTAATATAAGAATTTTAATTTTATTATTCAATCTAAATTTATATTTTTTCAAAATTTTGTTGGTTTTATTGATTCGTTTCTATATTCCAGTTAGTCTATTATTAACTAATCTGAAGCCATTTTCTCTCCTTAAATACTAGCTATTTATTATTTTGAATATAAAAATGATACCCGTATACCTTAATGGGTATCCACGTGCTTGTATTAATTCTGCTTTACTTATTACCAAGAGGTTTTTAAAACCGGTTCATTCTAGTTATTGATGTACTGGTTGAACCAAAGCGCGCCCGAAGAACCAAACTTAAACATACATCAATTTTATAACTAATGTTACTTTGCCATTTAAAAAAAAACTTTTCCTCCCCCTCTTCTTCCGATTTCTTGTAATGTATATTTTCTAAGCACACTCGCTATTGAATTCCAAACGGCCATCATTGTGTGCCCAACAGTCTGACCACTCTTGGAGGAAGTGGCCTGGCCATTTCTTGACATACAGAATTTATTTGCACATCCTTTAAGGGAGAGATTTTTTTTTCCTATATAAGTTCTACCAACTTACCTTTTCAAGAAGATTCTTTATCAGAACACTACTCACCCCCCTCCTTTTTCTTTCACATTCTCAAATCTAGTGCATATTTTTTAGATCTCGTGCCAACTTTATACTTTTTTTTGTATGTGTGTGTTCTCACCCCTATCTCCTTAACCTCTTTCTCACCATCATCCCTCACCCTTCTTCGACGAATCTCAGCAATTGTGATGGGAGAAGGAAGGAGCTATGATAGCGGACAGAGCTGAGAGCTCCATTCAGGAACTGGAAACCCGTATTCCCTTTCCTCTAGACTTCTCTCAACATCCCCCAGTCTTCCTCGTGATTCCCTATTTCTTCTTCCTCCTCCTGCCTCTTTCCCCCAGTCTATCGTCGAATTCCCGGCGCTCCGTGAGCCACCCCCGACGCCGACAACGGCGGCTGCTTCTCCAGATTAAAAGGAATATATCAAATTTCTCTTGCTGTATAGTCAGTGGCAAAATTCTCTTTTCACTATTGTATAGTTACACAGTAGGGCTGTGTAGGTGTATATCATACAAATGAGTTAAATAAACTAAAATATAATATTTGTATATTGAATTCCGGTCAAGGTTTCTTATTTAATACAAACTCTGGCTGTAGATGACATAGGATCGATCCAGGACACAAATAAAACTGTAGTTGTGTTTGGAATTTTTCTCTCGAGACCGAGATTTTAATATTTTAGGCGTTAATTAGTGTAGTGTTTCTTGAAATAAACAGGAATTAGGAATATTTATGGTTAACTTACATAGCCAACGGATTATATCACGATACGAATATCAAACTAACTTGATTATAGAACAGACGCAACACCTATTCCTCCAACTGATAGTCTATTCTTGTGAAAAGAGAAAGTCCAGTTTTTTATTTAAAATTTTCAGACTATTAATATATTTTTTGGGCTATACGCATAAATTAACTAAGCTACTGTAGTAGAAATGAGTAAGTAAGAATTTTAGAAGTAATGTACAATCATTAATATTTAGGGCTATTGAAAAACCATTTAGAAAACACATGCTTAATACACCTGGTCTGGCTTCAAAACCCCATTTCTCCATCACCGATGATTCAGTCCCACACGAGTGTTATAAGTTAGAACATGCGACCACCAAAGTGGGCAGAGCCCAAATTAACCAACATTCCTACTGTATCTTTGTGAAAGAGGAAATAACAATCTAGCAAATAGATCTACAATACGATTTTGAGTTACGTGAAGGCTAAATTAACTTCCATCCCTCAAATAATCAAATCAAATAACATGGCGCATTGGAGAGGGATGGAGGGTGGGAAATTGCTGTACAACGTTCTAATGCAATACATTTAGAGGTTCTGCCAACAAAACTGAAACCAATTTGTAACGGTTTTTTAAGATCGTGTCTTACTACCTGTCCAATCTATACGCATATTAGATAATAATTACTCTGATCGAGTACAGATGATGACGGAAGCTTTTTAAATGTAGGCTAATACTCCCACATCTATTTGGGAGGGGAGTGGAAAAATATTCACGGAAAACCACCCTCAGTAGATACAAAAGGGATTCAAACCCAAACCACTCTATCATCAGTAGGCTAGCCTAACGTGAGCATGACGCCTTAGACCATTTGGCCAATGAAGCGGGCATTTGTAATTAGAATGATGATATGATCTAGGTTATTCTAGTGGGTTAGGTAAGAGGATATTGTAATTGTAAAAATGTAAAGGGAACGTACCGGTATTTGTGCGGAGGTATAGTGGAACATCAGTTAGTATCTCAATACACTTGACATCTCCATTAGAAGTTAGATATATAATAATAATAATAATAATAATAATATTTAGCACCGCGTCTTACTACCCGTTCGGGTTATACGCTTTAAGTACTAATTACGCTAATGGATTAGGAATTGGGAAGGTTGAATTAGAAGAAGTGAACCCGCATTTGCGTGGAGGAAGAGTGGAAAACCATTTAGGAAAAACCACGCCCAGCTCCCCCGACCGAGATTCTAACCTCGATCTCCCCGTCCTCAGTAGTCGAGCCCAACACGACAATCGCTTAGATATATAAACAACTCGCTTTGATTTTTGGGAGCTCCACCGCAAAACCCCCAGTGAGTTTTCTTTGAAAGTGGATGTAGACTAATGTAATTCAAGAGCCGTTTTTTCATAGGTCTTACCATTTATCCACAAGAAGACCCCAAAGAAAGGTTTGCATCGATTTGCTACTTCGACCTTTTTAATTGAAATTAAAACTGTTAGCTATTTGGAATTTTTCCCGTCGGTTACAGGCTAGAAGCTATAAGTTTGCCAAATTTCAAGTTTCTAGCTCATCTTTAAATGGGTAAACATTAATGTCAGTGAGTGAGTCAGCCATGTGGATTGATAGTGGTATAATAATGACGTCTTTAGCCGCAAGATTATCAGTGTAGGGTTTTATAACATCAATCCCATTATTTTTAATTGTGTGTATAGTAAAAATTATATATATTATAGATTTTGTTGACCAAGAATTAATATGAATCCTGCGTTTATTATAGGCTAATATAAGATACCAATATTTGCATCCAGTGCTCAATAAAATTAAAATTTGATCAGGTCATTCAGATTTTGGTCAAACCTGGCAATAAATGTTACTCTCCATCCTCTCTACTAATAGCTTTGGATTTATTCAAAATATTGATTTACTCAATCTTTCCACTTAGATTGAGTACCTTAAGCCTTTTTTAGCAGGTAACTGAGAAAAAGCATTTATATTGATATACACATTTATCACATTATATGAACACGCTGAGAAGGTATCAAGCTTGTCTTTTCTGGTTTGCTGGAAGTTTGTGGTCCCCGGGTGGAGCACTGAAGCGATAGTTTACAAAATATTTTCCCACATTCTCTTCAAATGCGGGTACGTCTCCTCTAATTTCTACCTTCTTCATCCCTACCCCTTAATGCTCAGTTTAGAACCTGCTTGTTGGACGCACACTCGTAATACACATTATTAAGACGTGCTGTGTTTATTTTCTCCCTAAACAAAGACTGTAGGCCTATACAATAAAATGTTACCAAACGAAGTTTCAACCAAGATGACTGCCATCATCGAAGTTTTTTTAAAGTTTACAAACACGAGATAATTATAATGAAATTAATATATTAACTAACTATTATATTATTACTCTTACAAAATAATTTTAAATGCAGTAACTTTTAATATATATTTTCACAAAACTGTATTCTTTACCAAATAACTAATAACTTTAGTTGAACACAGTAATGCACCTATATTTGTTTCTGATTGGCTGAACGCAAGCCACATAAACACAAGATATGGACAATGTTCTTCCCCTCTCGACAAGAGATTAAAACAATTCTTGCTTGCGATTCCGCTTGCGTATGCTATTGTAAACTTAGGTACAATATTAGAGTGCAAGTCAAATAAACGGATGCGACTGGTTGTAGACTGCGTATTAGTGAACTAGTATACGTATATTCCAAACGGGCAGTTGGAAGCAGAGTAAATATAATGACACATACATTCATACAAACATACCTAATCACGCCATTCCCTTAAGTAAAGACACTGTGCATATAACTAAAAAACAACTGCGTACTTAATTCATCCTCACTACCTTTCTCCGCACTTACAAAACCTTGCATACTCCCTTTTCTTCAACAACATACTTCTATACAACAAGTCATACATGGTCTTTTATTCTTAAAATTCTTAATATTTATCTTTTTCACACATTTGTTTACAACACCTAGCCACATTTTACATGAACCGCCCCTTCCTTTTGATACAAACACTATGTCTTAATATATTTATCTTTCACTTGAACCATATTCATCATCTCAACATGCCAAAACTAATGTAAGACACTTATGTCTTATTTACCTATTCTATTCCCTTTCAAACCGCACTCTTCATCAGCCAGTCATTACTGACTCTGTCCATACGAGTTTTTCCACATATGTTTCTTGGATATCTCAATCCGACCGCATTCACCTTGCTCTTGTGTTTCTCTTGACAAACCCACGCTTCATATCCATAAAACAATGTTGGTGTCAACCCAATTTAATATACTGACACCTTTGCTTCTTTCAATACTACTTTATTGTTTGAAAAACTCTACATACATCTAGCTACTATACGAGATGCATTCAAACTATAAGGGAACCTCATTTTCGTAGCGACTATACATTTGACATCCCATTTCCTTCAATATTTCGTCCGTGACTCTTTCTTCTCGTCCTTTTTGTATGCCATACTCGTTACTTCTCATCTAATCTTTTCTACCCAGGTTTTAAATCGGATTTCCACATACGCCGTGCGTCACGGTGGCATTTGTCAAAGGTGTGGGTATAATTTATGTATCATCCCTTCATGCGGGTCGTCGTGCGAGTTCGTTTATCACCTACATGCACTTGACGCTCGAGAAGAAAGCTGATATGTTTATTATTATTGTAGTATTAGATCGTTGTAGTGATGTCTGCAGATTATCACTACAAAATATATTTAAAACTCTTTATTGGGGAAATTTCTACAAAATAAAGCCTTACTTTACCTACTAGTGAAAGATTTACTCATCAAAGGCTATCAACATCACAGAGATTAGCTTTAAAACTACCCCTCTATCAATCATAGAATCTATATTTAAATTGTTTATTTATTTGAGTTGCGTATTATTTTTATTCAAAAATTAATATATTTATATTTACTGATATACAACTATACATTTATTAGGGTTTCCATGATGATCTGTAGATAAAAAATGATTGTATGGATCAGTCACTTTTCACACGGTATAAAAAAAGTAAAAGTTTGGCTAAAAAATAATCTTGGCTAAAAAATAATCTTGGCTAAAAAATAATATTTTTTCCAACATCCAGGATCTCTAGTCTTGAAAATGAGTTGTAATTTGGTAAAATAGGTTCAGTAGATTTCTATTTATTTCAATTAATGAAAATGGGCCTCTCAAATGTCATATTTTTATGAATATACGTAAGCACTAACTAGAAGGGCTAGCGGGTGACTGACAGCCTGAAGCATAAGGGTCAAGGTAATGACGTGCCCCTATTGATTTCTTCAAACTAGCAGTTTTCAAACGTTTATTTTAACTAACTGAAACCTTTACATGCCCCTAAATATACAGGGCCAGCCCAAAAAGATGTTTAAATGAGTTATATCCATAAAATATTTACAGAATTGAACCTATGCTTTCAGTAGCAGTAGAAGAACATCTCACTACGCTATAGTCGTTTCAAATATATTTTGTTATATTTATAAATAATTATATTTTAAGTGTTTTCGAGAATACAAAAACATTTTATTAAATAGATAACTACATAACAGTGTGAGCGTCATTATTCCCTAATGACTTAAAACTATCTCCCCATGTACATTCTGGTAAATCTCTTCTCAATAATGTTTTCTACACTAACCTAACTTAAATTTTTACTGTCCGGATGGGTAATAAATCGAAGTGGAAGGAATACTATATTTTATAAGTACATGGAACTTTCGAAAAATAAATACTTAATAAACCTATGAATATGAATTTTCTCCTAGCTAAAGGTTAAAAGTTTTAAAAACTCCCCAGATCTACCAAACCCTGTTCCACATTTTCCCATCCCTGAAACACTTGCATCTCGTATCTTTCAAACGCAAAGAGCAACCACTGCTTGTGAACCGCAAGCACTTTGAGGTTCTTGGCCGAAGTTCAAACGGATGACCCTCTCAAAGAGAAATGACAACTGCTCAAAAGCCTTCACACATGACAAACTGAGTGTATCAAGCTCTACTGAGGTCAAGTTGGAAAGTTTACAGTGATCAAACATGGTTAAAAGAAGACAGATGAAACAAATATATTTGAGATGTTATGAAAAAATTCTATATACATATATAAGTAGCAATCATACTAATATTATAAAGAGGAAAGATTTGATTTTTTGTATGTTTGTTTGTTTGTTTGAAATGAATAGGCTCCGAAACTACTGGAGCGATTTAAAAAATTCTTTCACCGTTGGCAAGCTACACTATNTAGAAAATAGATTGTTGCAATTAAATGACAAAAGTCTAAGTGATTTTGGATTACCTTCTTCAGTTCGTACAGAAAACAATGTTGCAGATACAATGGCACATCACTACGATACAAATGATTTGACCGCTTTCGTCAATGAAAACCTACCAAAATTAGTCCCAGATCAAAAACATGCTTTTGAGACTATAGTCGACAGCGTGAATAATGACAAACGAAAAATATTTTTCTTGGATGCGCCAGGGGGAACAGGAAAGACGTTTCTTGCTAATTTGATACTTGCTAAGGTCAGAGAATCAGGGAAGATAGCAATAGCAGTTGCTTCCTCCGGAATTGCTGCAACTCTCTTGAGAGGTGGCAAAACTGCTCATTCTACTTTTAAACTTTCGCTATCTGTAAATCTTGAGCAACAATCTACATGTTCTATCCGCAAAAACGGGCCTCTAGGTAAATTACTACAAGACACCTCATTAGTTATGTGGGACGAATGCACGATGAGCCATAGAGCACATATAGAGGCCGTGAACAGAACCTTAAAAGACCTCAGGAACTCCTCTGCAGTCATGGGCGGGATTACTTTTGTATTTGCTGGAGATTTCCGACAGACTCTCCCCGTTATTAACAGAGGTACGCGAGCAGATATCATCAAAGCATGCTTGAAATCGTCTCCCTTATGGACTTCGATTGAAACATTAAAATTAAGGACGAATATGAGAGCTCATCTTCATGGAAGTGACAGTGATTTCCCACAACAACTGCTAAAACTTGGTGAAGGAATTTTCCCTGCTCCAAATTTAAGCGGATATAGTGACATTATTCTGGATGAGTATCTAGGCCAAATACTCCATGATTTGGAAAATTTAATAGATGCAGTATACCCTGATATCGAGAATTTGCACGAAAAGGACTTTCATTGGTTGTGCTCTAGGGCAATAGTATCAGTAAAGAATGATACTGTCAACGAAATAAACAATCTTATCGTTCAAAAAGTCAGCGGTCAGATAAAAAAATACAAGTCGATAGACACTGTAACTAATATTGAAGATACAGTTCATTATCCACAGGAATTTTTGAATTCCTTGAACCCTTCTGGATTACCACCACACGAACTGACGTTAAAAATTGGAATTCCAATCATGCTTTTGAGAAATTTAAGCCCTCCAAGCATGTGCAATGGGACGAGGTTGCTTATTAAGGAGTTAAAGGAAAATTTAATTGTAGCGACTATTATGACCGGTCCAGCAGCTGGTCAACTAGCTCATATACCGAGGATACCGATGATCCCAAGTGATTTGCCAATCCCATTTAAACGGCTTCAATTTCCGGTAAAAACATCTTTCGCATTAACAATTAACAAGTCCCAAGGTCAAACCTTCGAATTAGTTGGGATCGATCTGCGAAATAAATGTTTTACTCATGGTCAATTATACGTTGGCCTATCGCGGGTTGGAGCCCCTGAAAATCAATTTATTTTGCTGCCACAAAATAAAACCACATCAAATATTGTTTACAGGGAGGCTCTTACTCAATAAATTAAATGGCTTTTGTTTTGCGGTTATGACCTTTTAACAATTAGTATAAGTATAAATAAAAATAATATTGAAAAATAACAAAAAAAAATAAAAGTGAAAAATAATATATAAAAAATTTTTTTTAAAAAAAATATAAAAAAATTTTAAGTAAATATATTCACAAAAAAAAATTAATATCTTAGTTATTTGTTTTCAATGAATGTTAGTTTTTTAGAAACTCACTGTAAAACATTGTGTATTTTCTTTTATTATATTATTATGCCCGTGCGAAGCCGGGATGGGCTGCTAGTATATAAATATTAGTGTAATATATATGGAAACCTGAGTTTTATAGAGTAAATTATTTTTAGGTATATAAAAATTATGATAGTCATAGTACAAATCTTATAGTATATTTATAGGCCAACAAATCACTAACGTAACAAAATAATTTTTTAAAATTATACTTTAATAATATTAGTATGTGTATTATTAGTATAAAGTATTATACGCTTTGGACTAACTTTTAAAAAGGAAGACTAGATAATACAACTCTAAATTTGTCTGAAATTTTGATTCCATTTGTTTAAGGTTATCATCAGATAGAGACGGAACTCTTACTGTTATACACTTAATATTTAATGATACATGGTAATTTATATAACATTACACTATCTCATCATCGACTGAAGTAGTGTATAAAAAAACTGTGTGTAAGAAGTGAACATAAGCCGTGGCTTGTTTTGAGATTACAGAGGATGGTAAGTGATATGAGCAGGGGTTTTAAAGGTAAATAGGGAGGGGTTGAGAGTTTGACCGTGCCTATTCATGAATCTTCATAAGCTCATGAAACACTGCTCTCGAATAAGTTTAATAACTTTCTAGCATTTTAATTTATCAAATGTATTGAGCTCTCGTTTAATGCGAGCGAAGCCACAGGAAAATGCTAGTATTAAATAAAAATGATAAAACTATCATGAAAACCACGATAAGTATCATTACTATATTAAGAGAGCGTTAATAATCTAAGGTGTAAGGGTATGGAGGATTACTTTATAGGCGCTCACCCACAATAGATTGAGGGTCAGCGGGAAATTATTTAATTAATATAAGGTGGAATACCATCGCGTGGGCGCTCAGTCAAAATTCTAACCTTAATATCCTCGTCAATGACAATCCAGTATATTGCGAGCCTGACTCTTTAGCTTATAATTCTATTAAAAGGGTTATAACCTTATATTTATGGTGTCTTCACTTCGCCCCTTAGAAAATAGAACATAATATTATTTAGTTTATTAAGTCACTAAGAAGTAACAATCAATCCTGTAACTTTAGTAAATGTCCTTATAATGTGGTTAATGGCGTTACTATTTTGAATCTTATTTCTTTGGTTGGTGGCAGTAGTCAAAGGAACATATATAATATTGTATTAGACATAGTTTAAAAATGACAAATTGATACCGGTATCAGACCTGGGACCATTATCTCCTCACGTTGATGCACTTCCACTGAACTACTCAGGAATTTTCCCAAACTTGGGTCCTTATTCACTCATAGTTTAGGAATAGGCTTCAATATATGTACTCAAACAGCAAGAAGGAAAATGGCCCTCAATTATTCAGGAAGATTCCTGCATAGCTCAGAGGTATAATAGAATAGTGATCTAAATAAAAAGTCCCGGGACTTATTCCAGTGTCCATGTGTAATTTATCAAATATAGTTAATATAATTGAAGCATATACGAAAGTTAGTTTCCATTTAATACGTAATATGAAGATTAATTTTGTTTATTAATCACCGAGTCTTACTACCTGTTACAGCTGTACGCACACCAATTATGTACACAAATGTTTTAGAGAAGAGGAAGGTGAAATTACGGGAAAATATACAGGTATTTATTTGAAGACAGAGTAAACAATCATTTAAAGAAAAACACCCCTCAGTACACCCGATCGGGATTCTTACCTCAATCTCCCGACAGTCCAGCCTAATACAAGAGTGACGCCTTAGAATATTCGAACACAGAAGCAGTTTCAGATTTCTCATAATACTGTAAAAACAATCATACATGAATCGTGTTTTATCAACTATAATGTGAAGAATGCTGCTCACCGTTTTATCCCTGAGGTCGTTGACCCTACAGTGAAGAAACACGGAACTGCCCAGCTGTGTGGTCACGTTCGTCGAGTTGGCGGCGTCTTCAAAGAACGGTAAAGGTTCCGGAGTTGTGGTCACCTCGAGCTCGGTTAGTTCATCATATGACTCCGTGAAAGGTGACGAGAATTCGAGCCAGAAGTTGTTTGGTAGTGAGTCGAATGGGTCCCCACTTCGGGACTTATGACCTGAAAAAAAAAATATGTTGTATCATAAATCTTTGTTCCAAATATGTTTGTATTTTTGCCACCATTCATAAACGTTCACCCCCTCTCTAGTGTTATTTTCAACCAACTATTTGTAAGATTAGTTAATAAGTTTGTTATGTGTCTATGACTATTGATCATAGAGCTCAAATTAAGGTTGTAGTGAGGGTTTATAACGCATACACGACCTATTTAAATGTAAGGGATTTAGTTGGATAAGTTGCTTAGTAAAACATTGTACCTATATTGCAGGATATAGCATAAATGTATAGATATTTATTTTATTTATAGAAAATTTTAGCCAATATAGAAAATTTTAGTCACTAAGAACGTGGTAGGTCATAAGTCTCCATCTTTTTCTGATTTGCTAGTGACTGGTTTATCGAGGATTGAGTCTAAATCGGTTTCACTGAAGTGTTTATCTCTAAACGGCTTACTAATTTTCCTCCAAGCAATTGCTAATAATATACCTTGAAACCATAGGCTTCCTTTCTCATCCCTATACGTATAGATATATAGATATATAGTCCTAGCTGGATGGAAGACAAAAGGCACGTAAAAAAAGAAGTAAGATTCATTCTTATGATAGTTTTTTTTGTTATAAAATCAAGATACCAGAACTCCCGTATGTCAATTTATGAAAACCTCTACCTTATGAATAAAAACGAATGCTGATATCAGAGTATATATAAATAGATTACCAAATAACACCTAGAATTTTTAAAATTCAATTTGAGAGTTTAATATTCCTGAAAAGTATTTACATTCAAATAATCGTTTAACATAATCTATGTAACACATAACTTAGCTTATTGAGTTTGTTCATACACGATTAGAACGAAATGGTATATAGTTTAAGGGTTCCAACTTTTTGAGACCGCGCCGCCATTCACATGTTAGATATTCCGTACGACACTTGTGTACTCAAATTAAAAAAAAAAACATTGACCACTGCTACATCAATTTTCAGACTTTAGGGAGGAGGGCTGCACACGACATTACGTTAAGATTTCAAGGAGCATTAGAATATGGAATTCATATGAAGAAAGCGCTTTAACGAGAAAGAATAATTTGTTTTCTTGTATAATTTATTTTATTCTTATATATATATATTTATTTATTTATGTATATATGTATGAGTAAATATATTGAAAATTTACAAGTTGCAGTTCACTATTCATTATAAGTTATAATTTATCCTTTAAACCGCGAACCCCCGGACCAAGACCACCGAAGCCTAAAGATGTCGTGACACACGGTTTTTGAACCCTCGGTGTACATACTTATTTTAGTGGAGCCCTGCATTTGTTTGAATCCCAATTAATGGTTACTCTGGAAGTGACCTTTCATTTTCATTGAATCTCATAGTTACTTTCCAACGTATTTACTACGTACCTAATAAATAGTACGACACAATCACACCAACTATCTCATATTGTGTATTATAACTTCGAAGATAATGTTCAAAAATAGGGTTTTAGGAAGTTACTCTTAACCATCCTACTACCGGAAAAATTTTTGTTTCACTGAATACCAATGGGGTCACTGGAGACCCCATTATTATTATTTTTATTACCATTACATTCTACCCATGATTTATTGTCATAATAATAGTTATATTTTATTTTAAATATGTTTTACTTTTAATTATTTTAGAAAAAAATACACACACACATATATACACACACCATATGAAATTTAAAGCAGTACTTCATCTTACAGAATACAATTGACTGGTTACAAAAAGAATATTTTGGAATGTATATAAAAAGGATTGGTTAGGCTACTTTAGCTATTCTCGCAATCTTTACATACAATGATTGAATGGTCTTTGTAAGCAAAAGATACACATTTAACACATCACTATACTTCCTATCTACTGATCGACCACATAATGAGCATCGTCAGTGCTTTGCAATTCTTTGAGTCAGTGTGGTTGTTTGAGAAACAGAAGCACGTCTTTTTGTTGATTTTGTTTTGTCAGAGACGTATTCGTCTCTTGTAGCTGGTCTTCCGGTTCCAATTTGAATTTAGATATATCCAAATAATGAAAGCATTTAGAGCACTTATATCCAACATGTTGTAGAACAAAACCATAGGCCACCTGACCTCCTTGTCATTCGTGTGGTTGTGTATGTTCTAACCAACTTATCCATGGTGTCAACTCCTGATTTGGTTGAATTATAGTCCAGAATAATTTGAGGTTTGGCTCTTTCTTTGTTTTTAGTTTGAGCTGAGTAATGCATTGTACTCAATAGAGTTAGCACTTTTCCTTTTTTTGGGCAATATGATACTATTCTGGCTGCTTTCTGAAATCCGAACAGAGAAGAATACACTTCTCGACCTCTAACAGTTGTGAACAGCGGTGGTACCTCAGAACGATTTCTTCTTATTTTCCCCAATAGTCTTAATTGTTTTTTTTCTAGATATATTTCCATACTAAGACTTGTGAAAAGGTTATCTGCTGTAATATTCCTTCCACTTTTCTCCATGCCATTCACCATATACAGCACCACTATCGTCCCTGGTTCACCTCCCTAGGGGAATTAGTTTAGTTGCCTGTGTATACTTGTATGTTTATTACATAATATGTTTTGCTGTCACATGCTGCCCAGAGCTTTATACCATATTTTTCATGTTTTGATGGAATAAATTAACAGAATGGGCATCTTCCCCTGAAATTAACTAATTACTCATTCACAGTTACATTCTCATTTGGAATGTAAGCATCTTGTAATGTTTCAGACCACACCTGGAATATATTGCTTATTGGTGACAATATTTCAGGACTTCGATTTTGCCTTCTTGATTCAGCATTATCAAACTGTATACAGCGTTATATTTTTGTAAACCTGTTTCTAGCCATAGACTTGTTGAATATTTGGCGACCATCTTCTAGATTCCACAAGTATGTAATAGCCTCATTATGAGCATTGAATACGCCAACAAGTATCAATAATCCAAAGAAATACATCAGTTCATCCTTATCAACACTCACCCATAACTCTCCATAAGTAATACCACCTTCTTTGTTAGTCCACTTCAGTATTTCTTCAACAATACTTGGTTTGATAAACAGCTCAAATGCAGATTGTACAGTGTCCACATTTCTGATGCTGTAACGCGTATGACCAGGTGCAATACTCATTACATTGCGGCTCGGTGGCCGAACCGTTACAACTCTTTTATAGTTTGGTAAAAAACAAATTATACCCGCCAATAAATAGTTTTTACAGTACATTACTTACTTGAAGTAATTTTGTTGCGAAGCTGTAGATGAATCATCAGAATTTATATTCATCTTCATCAGAGCTTTGAACATTATTTTCGACAAAATCTACTTCTCCTTCATCATCAGAAGCTTCTTCATTATGTTCAAATTCCACGTTATTTGAAAACTAATCTCTTCATTTAGAATTTTTGATATTTCTTCTACTGACAACCTTTTAGCCGCCATTTTCGCCAGAACGTTCCGCAACTAGCAGAATAGTTTCTTTTGGCATTTTATTCAAGATGATGTAGATACTGCTATCTTTAGTCAACTTATGATAAAATAAATAAATTGATTATAACGTTACACAATAGATGGTAGCAGATGTGTGTTTTTTTTAAACATTTTAAATGCGAAAAGCTCTAAAAACAAATGTTTTAAATCTTGGGGTCAATATGACCGCAATGGTAATCAGTGGTATAAAAGAAATTTTTAGGTACTAATTTTAAAAATAAAAATAAATAAATAATACAGTATAAGGTAGATAGATAAATAAACAAAGTCAATTTTTTTTCAGATATTTTGGAAAATATATTACAGGTTTTACAGGTCAACAAAGTTGCGCTGGGGTCTCTGGTGACCCCATGGTATTAGGAGGGTTAAATAAGTTTTACACATAAAAACAAACATATAATCTTTGTAATCATAATAATAACTCTTTGTATATCAAATCTCAACTAAATTTCTCAAATAAATTCAAATAACTCAAATTAAAAAAAATAAACGACTTGTGAATAATTCTAAAATTCTAAATTATTTAAAAATAATAAAAACTTTCTCCTAATTATAATGAAAAACGTTTCACATATCCCAATTTTGAATTCGATCTTCAAAGTCAATTTTCAAAACATTATAATTCCCTAAAATTTCTTGTAACCAAATCACCTCTTAGACAAATTATTTTCGATAGCTAAATACACATTATTTTTATATGTAGAACTTTCTTCCGATAACAATTTTGAATCAAACCGATAATGTCATTTTAAAATATACATTATTCCGATTACAAAGACAGTCATAAATATACTACCCATAGCCAAAT